>JAPQWV010002109.1:0-64084 GCA_027422505.1 Craterostigma plantagineum
CCTCACCCTCGGAGAAGGAGATTTGAGAAAGACTCGCATAGCACCCTTCATGGTCATCGACGGCTCCAGCCCTTATAACATCATCCTCGGGAAGGCCCGCGCTGACCTTTCGCGGCGATCGCCTCGGCGCTACATCAAAAGATCAAATTCCCTGTGGGGGACAAAGTAGGAGAAGTATTGGGAGACCGCAAAATGGCTCGTAAGTGCTACGTGGAAGAAGTGAGGGTGGAGATTAAATCGTCCAAGGCTCGAAGGACGATCACCGAGGGAAGGGAAACCTTGTACACGATCGGAACCGTCAGGGGGGAAACCGTCGAGGAGGGAGGAAATCGAGAAGAAGTGGTGATCAAGTCGCCCGGAGGAACGATCAAAATCACCAAGGAACTTGCTTCAAGACCTGAAGAAGGATCTCATCGAACTGTTAAAAAGGAACTGGATGCTTTCGCATGGGCGTCCAAGGATATGGTCGGAATCGACAGGGGGATCATCGAGCACAAACTGAATGTCTCCCGAAGCACCCGACCTATCTTCCAGAAAAGAAGGTATCTTAGCTCGGAGAAAGATATCGAAGTCAAGAGACAAGAGGAGAAGGAGCTGTTGGAAGCGGGACACATCAGGGAAGTCCAATTCCCTACGTGGATCTCGAACGTGGTTCTCGTCCCAAAGTCCTCGGTTATGTGGCGTATGTGCGTGGACTTTAGAAACTTGAACGAGGCTTGCCCAAAGGACTGTTATCCCCTACCCCGAATAGATCAGGTGGTAGATCCACCTCGGGACATGAGTTGCTCTGTTTCCTCGATGCCTTCCATGGATACAACCAGATTCTCTTAGCCAAGAAGGATCAAGAGAAGACAAGCTTCATCGCGGCCGGAGGAACGTTCTGCTACACCGTCATGCCCTTAGGCTAAAGAATGCTGGGGCCACATACCAGAGGCTATGGACAAAATTTCAAGGATCAGATAGGGGAGAAACGTGGAAGTATACGTCGACGATATTTTGATAAAATCTCGGGAACACGGCCGCTTCCTAGCCGACGTCCAAAAAACCCTCACGACTGCCCGAAGGTACCACCTCAAGATGAACCCTAGCAAGTGCACCTTTGGGGTTAGGTCGGGTAAATTCCTGGGATACATGGTGACAAGGAGGGGAATCGAGGCCAATCCCGAGAAAGTTAAGGCGCTAACGGAGATGGCCTCCCTAAGAACCTGAACGAAGTGCAAAGAATGACTAAATCCTATAACCGCCGAGTTCGGAGCAAAACATACGAAGTCGGGGACCTAGTGATGAAAGAGATCCTCAACCAGGAAGGAAGAAAGAAGTTGGAGCCAAGTTTGAAGGCCCCGTACCGAATTACCAAGAAGGCGGGGAAGCCTCCTATTATCTTGAAGACACCGAAGGGAAGCAAATCGACCGACCCTGGAACGCTCGCAAGCTTCGGAAATATTACCCTTAGGGGGAGTACCCTCATTATGCATGCTTATATCTTTATTAAGTTTCTAGTATCGTTCATCCAAGATTGCTTTCTTATTACTTGGGTGTAAGTTAAGACACTACTATTAATGCAATTTCCTGCTTCCTTTTCATACGAGGACCATTCGGACGGAAACTTAAAACAATTAAAAGACACGAAGACCCCGGGTAGAAGATTTATCCCTAAGAGAAATAGCCCCAGGGCTCAACTATGCCCTTCGGGGCAAAAACCGAACGCGCACACTGTATCCCTCTGCGAGAGGCTGAAATTCTTCCCCAAGGGAAAAGAAGACCATGCGCACACTGAATCCCTCTGCGAGAGGCAGCTCACTGTTCCCTTCGGGAACGTCGCGCACACTGTATCCCTCTGCGAGAGGCTGAAATCTTCCCCAAGGGAAGAGAAGATCATGCGCACACTGAATCCTCCGCGAGAGGCAGCTCACTGTTCCCTTCGGAACGTCGCGCACACTGTATCCTCTGCGAGAGGCTGAAATCTTCCCCAAGGGAAGAGAAGACCTTGCGCACACTGAATCCCTCTGCGAGAGGCAGCTCACAATCTTTCCTTGGGTTCAGGGAACGTGGCAAAATACCCAATCCATTCCCGTCATAAATCAATACCTCATCCCACCTACTGAAAGGTATTATCGGGTCGGGCTCCGGCCAGTTAGGGATAATATCCTAAAAGGCCCCGATGACGAAGAACTCCATCCAATTGAAGACAATGACCTGAAGGTCCGACCTAGAGCACTGCGCCCATTAAGAATAGCATCCTGGAAACCCCGATTCGGGGAAAGGACCTTCGTCAGTTAAGGGTAATGATTTGAGGATCCGACCTGGGAAAAGGGCTCTCCCCAGTGGAAGGCAACATCTCAAAGCCCCAACCTGGGGGTTGGCTCGGGATCGCTCCCCGACCTAAAGTACTCGAAGGGCCGAAGGGAGGTCCTGCCTAAAAGCGGTCCGAAGGGAAGCACCCACGCAAATACCCGAAGCTAGCAGATCATGGCTTCAACCGTTTCTGTACAAAGTGGTCGTCCAAGATGCATTATATGCGGGGAAACACCGTCTAAGTGCGCAACGTCGGTGATAAACTGCCCTGAAGCGGTTCCGTTCTGCCCCAATCCTATAATATAACATCATTTTCACCAGGTACGTTTTTCACATTACATGCCGTTACTCTGCCATTTTTTACACTACACTGCACTATTTTTCTTGGTCTACACTACCTTAAACGGAATTACCCTCTTGACTAAGGAAAGAGGGCCAACAACCCCCAAAAATTCACTCTTTTTTCATAGTCTCCGGCCGCGACACACGGCGATATTCAGACGGGAAAGAGGCCGCTAGTCCATTTTGCGGTTTAGGTCAATTTTCGACGGCTATCAGTATTAATATTTCGGTAGTTGTGTTGATAAGACTAGTTGGTGATCCTTACTTTCCCCAAGCCTTAAAGTAATCTATTATCATGCCCTTTTGTTCGAAAGTTTGGGTATTCTATTTAACTATTTCAACTTTGGCCCAATCTAATTTGTACTATCCTTATTACCAAAGTTTATTTTAATAATTTGGGCCTAAGTTAGAAATTAAATATAGCCTAATTATAAATATTGCCCAAATTTTATTCTTACTAATACTATTTATTTTGCTTAATGCTTTTATTAACTTCCAAAATATTCTCGGGACTAGTTTATTATTTTAGTTTCGTCCGAATTTTCGTTCATAAATTTTTATTGGAATTTTATTCCTAATATTTCCTTCGCTAATTGTCTTGAAATTTCCTATCGTAATCCCGCTTTAAATTTTGCGGGTACTGCAGCGGGCCTGGCAGGCTTAGCCCGCCCGCTTATTAAAAAAAATAAACTGAAGTCAAATTTTTATGGGCTTTAGCAAATTTTTAGCGGGCTTAGCCACTTGCCTGAAAAATTGATGGATGTATAATATAATGTATAATTTTTATGGGCTTTAGCATTTCCAGCCCATTACTAATATTTATCATCATTCATCAAATTTGAAGTCCTGCACAATATATAATACAATTTTTATTTATAGGTGGGCGGCCCACGCGGCTTACCCGCCCCGTCCCGCCCCTTTGGCGGGGCGGGGCGGGGCGGGGGCCCGCGGTCCGCGTGCCAAATTGCCGGCTCTAATCACAAACACTAAATATAATAATATTAAATATTCTTAAAAGACGTGTCAAAATATACCTTTTTTACTTTTAATTGTAATACATTATTAAAAATATTTAGTTTCTTAAAACCCGCGCCACACGCCAAATGTCCATAAATTAATGGGACGGAGGGAGTAGTTATAGAAAAGTTCTGACAAGGGGACCGATGCTTTAAATGTAAACTTCCCTAATTTTTTTTAGCTCTTAACGAATAAATTTGATAAAAACTATTCGAGCTATTTATTGGTCTTTTCTTAATCTAGTCGCAATAGCAATTTTGATGTATATAGTCGTTACAAATTTTTCATAGCAATAACCAAGGCTATGTTACTTAGCACCTGCGCTAGCGACTAAATTCTTGTATTGACCATCCAATTTTAATTCTCTTTACGTGATCTCATTTTTCTGACAGCTAAATAACCGGAATTAAAAAGATCCTAACATTACATTACAAAGACTAAACTTTGACCATTAATGATTGTCATTAGGCCCCGTCAGAAGTTTCATTTAGGATTCCCGCCCTGTCAGGAAAAAAAAATTAGTTAAAGGACTCGATTTTGCAGTACCACTTCATTGCTCTGAAATAACAATATGTTGAAATTTTGTAACACAAACGATCATCCTGTACCAGTTAATGCCCATCCGATACCAGTTCATTCTGTCGTACCACTTCATTGTTCTGAAATAACAATATGTTGAAAATATCAATTTTGTTTTGGTGATGCAAAGGTCATACTCAATTCAATGGGCGTACTCAAGTTGCTTAAACAAAAGAAAAGAGTAGGTTGCTAATTTTATCATAATAAAATATAAATTATAAGTATATGATCTTTCTTCTTATATCTATAAAATAAGTCCGAATCTTACGTCTTCTTCCAAAGTCAACAGTCAAGTGGGTGGATAAGTATCCAAATCGGCGAGAAGGTAATAACTTATTTTAACATTAAAAAAAAAAAATCAAAGACCCAAACTTATCACGAGATCATAATTTAGTGAACTATTTTCGAAATTTCTCCATAAAACTTGTTGGGTATAACTAATGACAAAGTGCTTGTTTGGTAACTGGATTTATATTTAGGAGAACTTAAATTAATAAGTTTAAATATATCTAATTAATGAGTATAAAAATGTGGTTGACTAGTGGTTTACTTGAACCCACGTGTATTTTTATCTAAATTCATCTACATGAGTTTAACGTTGTTATATTGTAAACTCATGTTTTATATAAACCAATGTACCAAACACACCAACACCCTTCAAACCAACATTAAAATTTGCGAACTGTCAACCAAAAACAAGCACTAAAAGTTCTAGTTTTTATTCTACATAAATGGTCTTAGGACCAAGCGCCTACAACTGCGCCAAAATTGCTCTTAGCGTCAGCACCCAGCGTCACGGTTCAATTGCTCTTAGCAGTGACAATTATTGCTCAATCAAATGGTTTTCACCTTAACCACCTCAAGTAGTTGGGTATACACCACGCAGAATTTCATTTTCCAATAATAGTCCTCGTAACTCAATTTTTTCTTTTTTAATAAATACTTAATGGATGGATTCAAAAAGGAGAAATTTTTAAATTTTTAACCATCATCATGTGTTAATATCATAATAGAAGTTACAATACGACTAAGGCAGAAGATCGAAAATATGTAAAGACTATACGAGGACAAACTTATAAAAAAGATCAAATCTTAATCAATCACTCATTTGCATCTTAAGAAACTCCAACTCCATCTCCAAATCAAACCTCTTCTTCTTCTCATTCTCCAACTCCAACCTCAGCCTCTCATAACCATCTTCTCCGCCGCCCCTAATAATATCAAGACTATTCTCATCTTCTCCGCCGCCGCCGAGCGAAGAAATCACTTTCACACTTCCCTTCTCTGCTCATCCAAACTCTTCTTAAGCGCAATCAATCCCTCCAACACCACCTCGTTGTTGTTACATCCTCGAACAACCTTCTCATTCCTCATCGCAGTGGGCCCCGAGGAATTCGACCCTTCTTCAGAAGAGCCCAAAATTTCCCTTACGATCCTCCGACGATGGAAAAACAGGGTCCAACTCGAACCCTTCGACGTTAAAGTTCCACCCGCTAATCCTTCTCTGCTTACTACCAACCCTTCTCCCCGCCACGTCATCATCATCCTCGTCATCATCTTCATCGTCGTCACCACTAACCCAGACAACAACCTAAATCTATTCTCCACGCTGGGCAATCCCTGCAATAAATTCCTAACGAGGTAGTCCTGGCTCTTACAGTTCTTGAAGAAGGAGTGCTTCATAAGCTTATCTGCGGAGGGCCTCTTCGACGGGTCTTGGTCGAGGCAAAGCCCGACCATGTCCTTAAAAGCCCGCGAAAACTTCTTCTTACTCTTCGAATCATGGCCCTTATCGTAATGGTCAGAAAACCTAAACCTCTTTGTGATCTTCATCACTAACGATTTCGAAGGAGGAAGGTGAGACAAGGGCGGCCTTCCATGGGCCAGTTCTAGGGCTGTGATTCCAAAGGACCATATATCTGCCTTATAGCTATAGCCCGTGTGAGAGTGGATAACCTCGGGCGCCATCCAATAGGGCGTTCCCGCAATATCGGTGAGCATCAAAGAAGAAGTGCTCCACAATTCGTAGATCGAAGCCGAGACTCCAAAATCGGCGAGCTTTACAAAGCCATTCGAGTCGACTAAGATATTACCAGCCTTTATGTCTCGGTGTAGGTGGCCTTGGCCATGGAGGTAAGAGAGGGCGTTGAGGACTTCCTTGAGTACTACGGAGATGCATGGCTCGGTTAGCCCGTCGGGGTAAGAAGAGGACATTATGGACTGTAATGAGCCGCACGACATGAATGGCATGACGACCCAAAGTTGGTTTTTTACGGTGAATGAGCAATGGGCTTTGCATATGTTGGGATGGCTCAGTAGGGTTAGGGTTTTGGCCTCTCTGCGTACGTTTTCGAGGTCCGAGCGGGTCTTTTCGAGGTTGATGGCTTTGATGGCGACGGGGATGGAGTTTAGTGGAATGCAAAGGGCTTTGTAGACTTTTGCGCTGACGCCTTCGCCGATTAGGTTGAGGAGTTTGTAGGAGTTCGAGTCGAGTGGGTAATTGTTGTTGATGTTGTTTTCTTCTTGTTTGTCTATGTGGTGAAGGGAAGACATTGGTTGTAAGGGAAATTAGTGTGGCTTTGAGTCCTTCCTTTGAGATGTTTATTAGGGTTTTGAGTGCAAGAATATGGTGTGTATTTATTGATGTACCGTGAAGAAGATGAGATAAAAAGGGGTTTGAAATAGGGGGAAATTATGATAAGGTGGGGGAGGGCTGGCATGAGTTTTCCGTGAGAGCTTTGATGAATGGAGCTTTCTTAGATTCATCAATGGTGATGTTTTCCGTATAGAAGGTGGGGTTTGATTCATGTGATTTTTTCAACCGTTTTTTCATTTCTTAGTCTGATTTAATTTATAGTCAAGAGATACGTGGCGATTAAGGGTTTGATAAAAGCACATTCTTGACATAAATATATATTCTTTTGGTGATTTTTTCTATATAAGGCAGTGTTCAGTGTACTTCAAGAGATGCTTGTGAAGCAAATAGAGAGAAAGCAAAACCTAGAATGGAGAAGAAATAGGACAAACAAAAGGTTGTATGCAAAGAACCACAACTTCAACAATATAATTTATTAATGAATAGAATACTACTGTTTCTCTGCTAGAAAATTAGATCAATTGTGCCCTTCGCAGTTGATGGCGGGAACAAAACCGTATTGAGATTATTAATCTCACATCTAGAAACTAACTTTCCTACTCAATACATAAAAAATCAAATATGCCTCCCCTCTCAATTTAACATGGTATCAGAATAGTTCGATTTTGCATTTAATCACGCTTATTGACTCAGAGCCACTCTATTTTATGTCCACATGGTACATAGCCTTTGAACCGTACCACACATGAGGAGGCGTATTGAGATTATTTATCTTACTTCAGCTAACTATCACCCGAGTCAATATATAAATCAAAGAGGTCTCTCCTGGTATCACCAATCGGGTTTCAATTTAACAAAAATAAAGATGAAACCCCCATTTATATGTTGGACTATGACCTTTGATACATCCTTGAACAATTACTCATCAGTACTGCTCGTCTATCTCCATTAGAATAAGTGATTAAACTCGCAAATTTGTAAGAAAATAGTTCTCTCTATCTTGGAGCCTTGAAAGAAAGATCCTTCTGAAAAAAAATTTATGTGAATTTGTAACATTATAGTAAAAATGGATTGGTCATACCTATCTAATAATTTAGAATAGAATATCAACAACTCAGGGATTTTATCTTCGAAACCCATTGGAAGGAGCATTGCAAGAGAAATCAGAGAGAAATGATCGAATCTTCCACTACAAACAAAAAAAAAAAACACGCCTAGCGACTACAAATATTAGCCGCTAAACTGATATATTAGTCGCTAAACTAAATTAGCGACTACATCAGCGACTACTAAGCGTAGTCGCTAAAGCCATTGTCGCTGATTGGATGTGGTCGCTAATCAGTCGCTAAGTAGCGACTAACCGCGACCACAATTTCTAGTCGCTAATTTGCGACTGCACCGCGACAAATACTTTGTAGTCGCTATTTTGGCGACTAATACTAATGTTGTGGTCGGAAAACTCCGACTACACTTGTGGTCGCTGGTTTGCATCCTGCAGTCGGTATTTGCTGATCGCTGAAGCTCAATTGTGTAGTTGCGGATTGGTAATTTGTAGTCGCTAATCACCAATTTTCTGCATTTAATTAATTATTTTACAAATAAATTATATATAAATATAAAAATTATAAATACACACGAAAAAAGATCCATTCGATAATCCAAAAGTCGAATACAAGAAAAAAATTCAAACGGGAATAAAACAGTCGAATAAATGCCAATAAAGTCGCCAACATCAAATAAGAAGTTCGACACAAATCTAAGAACTACGCCAAACCGTGGCCGGATCCCCCGTCAAGAAAGTCGTCGTGGCGTCGAACATTTATGTTCAGTGACGCCGCTGCAGCACATGTCTGCGTGTCATCCACAAGATTCGACTCGACTGCGTCAGAACCACGCGACTCATTACGGACGCCCGCTGCTTCAAGTCGTGCCTTGAGCTCATTGCATTCTCTCCACCGCTTCAAGCCGCGCCTGCGTCGCTATCAACAACTCTTGCGTCTGGATGTGAAGGTGCTCGAAAATTGGTCAAATGTTTTATTTATTTATTTATTTTTATCTTTTACTGGATGTGAAGGAAGAATATTGTGATAAATTAATAAATGTCTTTAAAGAATAAATTAAAATTTATTCCATGATAAAGTATTCAAATATTACAATAAATTGAATAATAGGCATAATACATTTAGGTCTATGCCCAATTATAGTTCATCCTCGTATGACATTACTCAGGAGAATTCTCACGTGTGTGATATCCCAAGTCCACGACGCAGAATACAATAATAAAGTATTCTAGGGAATTCGAACTCGTAACGTCCATCGATGTCATAATGTGACCACTTAACGTTCCATCAGATACGGATTCAAATAATGAAATATGGTTTTATGGTCACCTTTCCTTTCACCAAATCACCATCCATATAAACTTTAAGGGAAGACAACATATGGAATACACTAAATTGCATACAGCTTCTAACCTAACCTGTATATCCATTCCAAGATTCAATCAACCTCGAACGAACCTAAGCCCGCCTTAGTTAGCTAAGCCTTGAAAGCTCTGTGTAAGAAGTCGTGCTGTGTGGAGGCAAAGTCGTACGTGTTTGGTACCTGAATCACCTTACGCAATAAAGACCGAGCAGTAGCTTCCACATGCTCTCGTCCCTCTCTATCAAGCCACCATAGAGCTAATAACACGTCCGTTGGAAACCATGGGGCGGGCTCCACCTTTAATATCCTACCTTCCAATTCGTACCCATTCAATCTGAGAAAAATAAAAAAAGGAACCCATAAAATTTAACTTCTCTCGACATATCTTGGAATGAATCTAACAGTGGCATGGCAGAAAGAAAAAATCCTCGTACTATATAAGGATAAGGAATCACCTGTTTATTATGGTTAGCATGTTTGGCCACTCATCGAGTGCAAAGTTAACGTCAAGGATACCGCCAGATCGTTGGGCGATCGATCTAATCTTACCCAGTGATTTACACAGTTCAACTGTTTGAAAGCGAATGGGTTCTGCTTCCATGAACCTGACAATTGTGGTTCGAGGGGAATCGATCCTTAGAATCTCAAGTTCTTCCCCATGACATTGATGGACTGTTTCTCGAGAGCTTTTTCTTTGCCGAGTTCTGTCTGTAATAAGAGAAAGATTCATACATGAGCGCAAATGTAAGCATTACGAGCACCTAAAAGGTACATACACATGTATAGATGCTTATTACCTCGAATTCCACATACGCCGCAGAATAATTGGACCCGAAGAAGCAACCAGACACTTTGCTCTCACAGAAGGCGAAAGCTTCTTTGAGATGAGCTGTGGTTATCTCATGAGACAATCCTTCTAGCTTGACTGTCCTTGCTGGGAATTTTATTAAAGCAGCGGGGGCTAAAGGGTCGCCCAACAACCTAGGAGGGGGGGGTAACATTTGGAAGTGAAGTGTCAGGTTTTAACATCACTATAGAACCACCACGTTGTTTAAATCCTTCTTCAACGTTTTTTCCCTGAATCAAAACAGAAAAGCAGAAGATAGATCGCATAGCCCAGCAAAATCACTGCCTTTTTTTTTCCAAATGAAAAGGAAAAGGACAATAAAAACTGACCTTGAAATAAACGTGGGCAGCTCTGAGTGAAGGCCCGCTGCAACTCACAAAATCCACATTGGAAATCCTTCTCTCTCGCCCAAGTAACTCCTCTATGGTCCTCATGGTTGAAGAGCTATCAAGGAACCATAAAGTTACTTTGTTTTCCTTGGATTCTTCCCTAACTCTGACTACTTCTTCCACCTGCTTTCGCTTCTTTAAATTTGGATAGGATGGAGCGTGAACAGTCGAATTGAGATCAATATCAGACTCTCCAGAATCAGCAAGTGATGCGTCCTCCCCATGATCGCAAAGATCAGTAGCTGCCTCAGAGGCTGCATTTTCATGAGGTCTAATAGAGCCAGTCAAGCCCCTCATATCTGAATGGTTATTCATATCCGTCCCACACAATTTCTCTTCATGCTCTAGAGATTGAAAAGAAGATATTGTGGTCTTTGGCTTCACAATATCATCTTCAGCTTCTTCAGGAACTGATTCTACAGAAGACTCTTTAAGATCATCATATTCATCTTGTGAGCTATGGGAGAAAGAAGACGATTCTACTCCTTCAAGCATTTGAATTAGATGCCCCTGTGAATTGGGTCCACGTTGTAATGTAGGAAACTCTTTCTCCAACTCACCATCTCGTGGGCGCTGTTTTTGCTCGCCGTGCAACAAGTTGGTGAATTGCGACATTATATTTATGGCCTTTGGATTTGCAAGTTTTGCACAACTCAAGATTGCATCTGAGAGCTTTTGTGTATAATTGTTTTCCTCATATTGGTTATGAAATACATTGTTTAATCTTTTAGCGTGACTCGAGCCACTATATGCAGCCGATTCCTTCTTAACCAGTGCTCCATCTGAAAACTCGGATACTGTCTCGTCCTTAACATGGGTTACCATCTGATCGTTCTTTGGCTCCCTGCAATAGATAGGATAGTTAACTTTTCATCGTGCAACTAGAGCCAGTATAAGCTGCCAATGTCTTCCTAACAAATGCTGCAAACGAAAGTCTTTTGTTTCAGAAGGCATAGAGAGCAAAGGCATATTAAATGAGCAAAGGGTTTACGAGAAACAAACCATAGAACTGGAAATAAAGCAGAAGAATATTTTTGTACATGAACATGTAGGGAGAAAGAGGCAAGATTTATAGCACTAACAGAACAATCAAACCTTTTTATCAACCGTGTTTTTGTACCATCATCATTGGATCATTTCACGCTCACAAACAAATCAATCACTCAACTAACCTCTTCGTTATTTTCTCAATCTCCTTTGACATTCCAAGATTCTAATCGGATTTAGCATCAAACCAAAATCCACAAGAAATATCTACTGTCTAGTTTCCATTATGTGTAGACCGATTAAGTGAAAGCTGGTATACATATCAGCGCACACTAATTGCCTATAACAATCGCTGGTAGATTCATAATCTTCATGATGAACTTCCCGTTACATAGAAAGAGAAACCCAGAATTACGAACATACATATAGCTGAGAAACAACAATAAAAAGAATAAAAAAACACAAAAGTAATGTTACTCTTTCACCAGTGGCTCATCAATCGCCATTTGTGTTTCCTCTTCACCAACATCCTTCATCAGCTGAGTTTCTCTATCGACTCCTCCATTCGAACAAAATGATTCACATTGTCTTGACAATATCATCGGAAACCCTGTGACGAAGACAAGAATAACACCGATCGATTATGTCCCAAAATGGAAAAATACATAAATGAGCATTTCTTGAAATAAATTTTACTTAATCTGCAGAATCGGAAGGGTACTTGGAGCTGAAGAAGACGAGAGAGGGTCATCTTTGAGAATGGAGTGTAGCCAAAGGGCTTTTCAGTGGTTTATTGTTGGAAAACTCAAATGACAAATAACCCCAACATGATAGTAAGTATGTATGTCTTATTACTTGGGCTCTTGTACGTGGCCCATTTATCATAAACAGTGCCAATAGTAATACCCAAATGCTATAAACCCTAATCAAAGAGCATATCGAGATTGGTTGAACTTCGTACTTCTCGTTTCCAATTCAATCAATTTGGCTTTGGCACCTCCTTCGTTGACCGAGTTATTCAACTTTGTATGTTCTGCTTCTCTGTTGTCTTTTGTTGTGGAGTTTCACATTTGCATATAATTTAACACGACATGGTTAATTCTTGCTGGATTTTGCGTTTTACCTTCAGTAAGGTAGTTTATGTCTATCTTCGCTAGAACTCTCTTAGTTGAATCGTCTCTTTTTTTTCTCCTTTTAATTCTCCGGGTTTCTATTCTCAGGCACGGCAATATGCAAGACTCCGGGGAAGTTCCCGGATATGATGAAATTGCCAGGTATACATAACACTTTTGAGGTTATTTTAAATCATGTTAGAGTTTTGAAGTTACAATCCTTTCAATCGATTTCCTCAGGGAAGCTCCTCAGTTGGTTGTGGTTTTGAAGGAAATGAAAGAGGGTTTGGATACTGTGAGAAACAAAATACAGGCTTTGACTTCTAAGTGAGACCACGTGTAATTGCTTATTGCGTGTGCATTGGGAATTATGTGATGTTTATTTTTCACCTAAATCATTATTGATTTCATGTTCTCCTATATAGCTTAGCTGTTATTGTAAGATGTTCCCTGATTTGGATACTGTGAGAAACATGTTTTCATGTTTTTTGATAGCACTCAGTTGTCTCTATGAACTAGATGAGCCAGCGTTGTATTGGCTTATCTGTGCAACATTATGTTAATATAGCTACAATTCTCGTGGACTTTCTTTTGTCATATTTACTTTATTTACTAGATTTGTTACATCGCCGTGCAGGTGAAAGCAAACAATTTCCCAACATCAGAAGGGATAAGCTACCTAGATGTTAAACACTTGCTACTCCTTAATTATTGCCAATCACTTGTCTACTTTCTACTACGCAAGGCTAAAGGGCTATCAATTCAAGGCCATCCAGTGGTTCGGAGTCTTGTTGAGATGAGGTTATTTTTGGAAAAGGTATATAAATACGTATCTACATCTTGATTTTTTAATTGAGGCAAACTGGCAAAGGTCGTGGACCAAATACATACGTGCGCTTATTGTCGTTTACAGTATCTTTGGATGTTGATCTGGTCGTCCCCTTGTTTAATGTAGATTCGGCCGATTGATAAGAAACTTCAATACCAAATTCAAAAGCTGACGAATAATACAACAGTTGAGAAACAGAAAGATGCAGTCGAGAAGGAGGCAAATGATTCTCAGAAGTCCGAAGACTTGCTTAAATATCGCCCCAATCCGGACCTTATTGTTGGCAAAGTAAATCCGGCTGAAGAGGTGAGCTCAACCACTGTCATTGAGAAATTTCTCGTGACTATAGCTATAGTATTCAATCAATCTTTTCTCAACTTCTCTCTGATTTATTGGTTTTTAATATTTTCATAGTCAGCCGTTGAAATTAAGGAATCTAAATATGATCTTCTTAAATCCAACTATTAAACTTCTTTTTCAGGAAGGTGGAGGTGTGTACAAACCCCCAAATTCGCTCCATCGTCTATGGATGATAGTAAGACTGCAAGACAAGAGAGAAACGCCCTGAGAAAAGAACAAGGTGCTCTGCGACAAGCGAAGGACAGTCCGTATTTTAGGAAGTTGATGGAGGATCTTGAGGGAAGACCCGAAGAGGTTTGTGGATGGATTGAGAATGTACTTTTTCTCATCTTTGAAATAATTTCCCCTTTGTAATCCATTACTGAACTGCAAAGCAATATAGGTTAGGGAACACATTGGACCTGATAGCAGGGACATGATGATACATTTCAAAGATGGAAGAGCGTGAACGACAAGAAGAAGAATTCTTCACTCGCGCCCCTCTTACCAAGGCCGATAAAGCCAAGATGAAACAGCTGAAGAAGCCTAGGAATGGGTAAGTCCCTCTTGTAGCATTATTAGTACTTTCTTATTATGGTTTAGTTACACTCATGCATTACTTCTATTCTTTTTCCTTTTTGTTTTGGGATGTCAACATGCCGATATGCTAATGAGGCTTCTCTTCATTGATACCAGGTTACTTGGGCTGACAGAAAGTTTCTTTGACGAGATAAAGAATTTACCTATAGATGGGATAAGGAATGAGCAACTAGCGAGCTTTAATAGCAATGAGAATTTCGGAGGGAGAAAATTCAGGAAACGCAAGGTATATATGTCTTTGAATCTATCTATCTGCATACTTGCACATGTTCATGCGCATGCTTACGTAATCACCAACCCGGGAAATCAAAATGGTTTTAGAGCTCCTTGTGTTATGTGAGAACAGTACTGTCCGGTACCAGTTTTAGCTTAGCTCACATTGAAAAGTGAGTGAAAAAGTTATCTGAAATGTGGGCGATTAATCAAAACCTACCAAAGAAGGATTTAGGAGTTTATTAGAATCCCACATAATCTGAACTTGATTGTCCCTTCAGTGCTGGAAACAAATATAAACCATTGCACGCATCATATTGATTTACTTGGTGAATGGCTATTTACAGCGGAAGCATTGAGCCCGAGAAGACAACCAGCCGATGATGAAGATGATGCACAAGAAAATTTCAGAAAAAGAGATTTATCGTATTTATAATTATACTTATTTACTACAGCTCTGGGCTTGGTCGCTTTATTGCATGAGGTTCATCCCTATTCTATTGTGCTGCTTATTATCGACGACGACAACTCGTAGCTCGAACTTGTACTTGATCATGTGTGATCATTTGATCATTTTCTCGTCTTTTGTCTATGACTTTTTTCGCACCTTATAAGAGAGAATATCAATAGTGTTATTTTTAATAGTGCTGTTACAAAATTAGATAACTTTTTCACCCTATTACAAAACTAATAAACTTTTTCAATTTAATTATTGTTAGTATTTTCAGTTTCACCACAAATCTTTTTACTGTTACTTTTTTTCATCATAATTATCACAAATTCTCAACATAATTATCAGTAATTAAATTTCTACCATAATCTTTCTTAACGCTCCATAAACTATAAAATTCATATTTCCATCATAGTAATTCAATACTAAGATTTAGTATCGAAGATATAAATAAGAAAATAAGATCCAAATATAACATAAGGTCAAAATCAGAAGAAATCAATAAGAAAGTAATCCATTTTAGATATATGCAAAGAAAGGAGATAGACCGCCTAAAAAAAGAACGACACTTCTGGCCTGAAAAAGTCCACCTTTTATATAGTCGTTGGGATAGAAAAGCTACAAAACATTATGTTCGTCCATACAACACAATTCTATGACCGCGGCTGTTACCACTCCGGTAAGCCATGTCGTCGTCCTCGAGTTCACCATGTCAATCTAAAAGACCTTTCTTGTACATGTGGCAATGGTTAGTTTACAAGCTTCCATGTTCACATGCAATACAAGGAAATAATAATAATATTATTATATTATTATTAATGTTATTATTATTACTGAGTAGTTGTTTAATTCATGTTGCTATATTTTCTTTCAGATTTGCAAGCACTTTAAAGTCGATCCGTGTGAATATGTTCCAGATGATTTTAGAATTGAGATTTTGGAGACAACATATTCTTATCAGTTTGAGTGTCCATAAGAGGAGCCACGTTGGAATGCTCCTTTTCATCTAGTATATGATCTTATTTACGTCCACCGAGAAAGGTCGGACGTAAGCGATCATGAAGATATCCATGATGTCTCACAAGAAAAACGCAAGGAAAACTATGATGAGTTGTGATGCGTTTTTTAGAAGTTGATTTTTGTTGAATTAATACTTATTTGAATATTTATGGATTATTACAAGTTTTCTTGAGTTTTTTTGTTTGTTAATGCTTTAGATAATATTTCTTAATATATATGCCAAGATGAAGAATGTCATGGAAAAAAAATAATAATGAGGAAAAATGTTTTGGGGTTAAAATATAATAAAGAGCAATGTTTTATTATTTGAAATAATAATAGAGAAAAAAGTAATATTGAAAAGATTTGAGGTGAACAATGGAAATAATATTAGCGTAAGTTGGAAAAGTAGATTAGTTTTATAATAGGGTGAGAAAAGTTATTTTGTTTCTCTTAAAATAACAAATTTATGTTATTCTCTCCACCTTATAACGATATATGTAAAATAAAAAAGAGAGTTATACACCACAATCATTATGACTACTTTTAATAAATAAAATGAGAAAATCAACAATACTAATTGTCCGATAGCACTGAATTGTCCGCCTGCAATAAGTGCATGAGCTGCTTTGTCTGCCCCTACAAATAACCAAAAATAATCTCTCCTTACCAATAATGTGGGGAACCAACGTATCATCTACCTTTGTATTTTTCCATGCAATCGGAAACCTAATTCACACTCTCACTCAATTACTCCCCTATATGTACATTCGCATTCAACATAACTAAAGAAACACGTAAACTTCCACCACTATTCTATGCCTCGCCTTACCATCTTCCACGCGGTTTTCTTCCTCGCTCTCCTCGCTAACCAAGCCTCTAGCATCTACGTCGACCCGCCCGACCCATATCCAGGCCCGCAACCGACCCGACCCGTGCCCGGAATTCGCTCGGTGGCTCGTTTTCGAAGGCTCGTGGGGCGTCCTCACCACGCTCGACCCGAAGGGCGGGAAACCCTTTGGTAATGTAGCTTCCTACAGCGATGGAGGCACTGGGATTCCTTATTTCTACCTTACGACTACCCTCGATCCCACGGGCGTATTCGCTCTGAAAAACTCGACTTCTTCGTTCACCTTGAGCGAGTATTCGTTGGACTCGTTTGACCGTTCGGTTGACCCGCAGAGTCCCTTTTGTTCGAAAATCACCTTGTCTGGTCAGGTAATAAATAAGCCTATATGTATATATTATATATATATTATATTTATTATATTACGTTTTCGGTGTTGTTGGGTTGTTAATGTAACATTTACTAACTAGGGTTTTCTTTGTATCGAATTTCGATATATATACGCAGCTGATCATAGTGGAAGATGCTGAAGAAGTTAGGTTTGCTGAGGGGACGCTCTTTGCAAAGCACCCTTCTTTGGCTGGTAATGACAAAGCAAGCTTTTTTGAATTTCAGCTCGGTGTTATTCCGACATATTTTTCCAAAAATGGTTTTTATTACGATTAAATCATTTCGTGTATTAGTTACGGTTAATCACATGCAGGCTGGCCTAAGAAACAGGGTTCTTTCCGAGCATTTAAACTGGTGATCGAAGATATTTTCTTGGTTAATGCTCCTTCGCCTGCAAAGTCTGTCGGCCTCAAGCAGTACTTTGATCGGCCAAGAATATAAGTTGTAAAACGTATTATTTCATCGAATTTAATATTAATCACCTGCTATGAGGAGGGAATGAAATTGATTTGATTATCTTTTTTATTGACTTAGACGCAGTCATGTACTAAATATAAATGAAGAAAAAAGCATCACATGATGTTAAAAAAAAACCCCTATATTATGACAATGATTTTGAAAGAGAGGATGATTTGTTCGACCCATACCCTACATTATGACACGAAAGAGACACTACACCAAGAAAAAGAAAGAGAAATATTTTTCGATGGCACAAAGCTCCCTTCAAAGTCGATTTTTAGCTTTTCTTCCAAGGAATTATCGACCTAGGATTGGCTTGGCCTTCTATAATACATGCAAACACTTAATTGGATTACTCAATAATACTCAAATTAACCGACAAACTGTACACAAGTTGAGATATATTTCTTGCGTACTTGATTTACAAAAGCTTTGTTCTCTCTCTCACATTTATTACTCACAAATTACACCACAGAACAACAGCCACCACCATCGCACACCAAGCCAAAAAGAAAGAAAAGAAGAGAAGAAGAAACATATACACACACAACACACAAACAAGCACAATCCACCCAATATATCAAACACCTTTCGAGTTCTCAGCATCAATCGCCTTATGAGCCTCCGCTATATCTTCGTCCAAGAACAAGTCCCAATGCCCGTCCCACTTTATGAAGAACTCCGTGTCCTCAAAGTACTTAACCCTGTGAACATCTCCCGCCGGCGTAAACAAGTAGTCACCTCTGCCCAAGTCGTAGGCCTCCCCCTTGGTAATATTCCACACCCTCTTTCTCCCTTCGATGACAACCAAGTCGTGCCCGAAAGTGTGGTGGTGGGCAGGCTCGACGCTGCCCGCCTTGAACCTTACAATGGCCGAGGTTGGCGTCTCTCTAAGTAACTTCATGCTTCCGCCGGGCATTATCTCCACTGGCTCGAACTCCTCCTCTGTACGATTTTTGGCGAGGGAGCAGATGAAGCAAGGCACGCTAGTTTCTACATTGCTGCGTTAGAAAGAAAATGTTCACTTAGCGTGTTATACCTAAGTTGTTCTTGCATTCAAGAAAGATAAAGATAGAAGCTCTCAGCTAAAGATTGATGAATGATTCGAATTGTAAGTTAAGAATTTTGTGGGCTCTTTCCAAGTATAGTTGAAGTAATAACTCAAAGCTATCCAGCGTTCATATCAAGGAATTGGAAACCCTAAAAATTGAACGGGAATAAATCAATTGCACCTGTTGTCTTTACCGATCTGTGCCATCTCCGCTAAGGAATTACCTAGAAACTTCTGTATGTCTTCTGGCCAAGCTTCGCAGCCCGAGGCAGGGCACGCCGATTTGAAGTCCGTCTTCAGAAAGGTATCCACGATTTTGTTCGCCGTCTCCTCGTCGGTGCGCATCCCTGAGAGACAGAGGACGTTGGCGTCGTTGATCGAACGGGCGTTGACGGCCTCGTCGGCCGTGAGGCACGTGGCGGCGTATATGCCGGGGTACTTGTTCGCGAAGATCGAGACGCCGACGCCGGTGCCGCACACGAGGAGGCCCACGGTTCGATTTTCCTCCCCCTGCGGGGATTTCTGGAGCTTTTGAGCGACTTGCTTGGCGACGGCGTAGTAATCCGACGTGCCGAGGTCTTCGATTTGGAGGTTGGGGACGGATGTGAGGCGGCTGAGTACGGTGGACTTGAGATCGGCGCCGAATGGATCGGCGCCGGCGATGATGGTGGTGGTGCGGTACGGTGGTTGGGACATCGGCAGTGAGTTCGATAATGGATAAGAAGCGCAGTGGTATGGAGAGTAGGACAAATGGAGTGATGATGATGTGAATATTTGATGGTTGTTCTTTACGTTACAATTAACACCCCTAACTATGTTTAATTGTCTTTGGACCCCAAAATTCATCAGATGATGTGATTGTGAAGAGATGCAAATGCAATAGGGATGGCTACGTCAAGAGAAGAGCGTAGGTGAAAAGTCAAGTTTTCAGGTTAGAAGAGAAGAGGCAGATATGGATTGAAACATTTAAATGGAAAGTCCCAAACATCATTATTCTTCACCCACAATATAATCAATTGACATAAAAGTAACGAAGAAAAAGAAAAAAAAAATACACAACGCAATCTCCCAGCACTCAACGATTACCGCTCTTATTATTATTACCTTTCTTGGATTTCTTCTTCTCCAGCATCTTCTTCCTCTTCTCCTCAGCGGTAATCCACTTGTAGTCCGAGGGAATGGTAAACGGGTCTTCAACGGTTTCGACCCGATTGTACGACCCGCCATTCGAAGAAGTAGAACCCATCCTTTGATATGGGTATTTGATCCACTGAAACCAAGATGAATTCGACGCTTGAGCAATCGTCGACGGGCTCTCTTTCACAACGCCAGAAGGGCTCGAAGGTGGGGTCGAGAATTCATCCAACGGTTGAAGTTCTTCGAATTTCGTAAAAGTAACGATGACCCGAATCGTCGGAACAATTGGGATTGAAACCTAATAATCAAGACAAACAATCATAAGTTCTCGAAATGTTGTCGTCGGAGCGAACAATAAAAGCGTAAGAAAGCGCATGCATGTATAGTACCTTAACAGGAAATGTCCCTTTGGGCAGCTTAGTCGTCAGAAGTTCTCTCAAACGCCTCACTGCTTTCACCTTATTCGCCAGAATATCGAGCAGAGGTAAAAACTCCTCTGTCTGCAAAGGAAAGTCAGGGGAAAGGTACAAAATGGGCCTTAAACCTTTCTTGTACTCACTCTCTTTATGCCTACTCGCCGCATTCTCAGCTGAAGAAGATGAAGAAGCTTTACTAGTGCTACTAATACTATTATCTCTTCCTCTCCTATGATCATCCCTTTTCATTACAACCTCAACAGAATGCCTACCCGCTCTATTCTGACTAGTACAAGGCGAAGAAGAATCCTCCAAAAGGTCACAAACGTTCTCCTCCACGCAAGAACTCCTCGGTGGGGCAATCTTCTTATCAGTTTCTTGCTTGCTACTTTCCCTTCTTCTCCAACTACCAAACCACGCCTTCTTCTGAGCCTTACTGGCCTCCCCATTCCCATACCCATTATTCACGTCCTCGATAGGTATATCCCTTTGTTCGTAGCAGCTATGACGGTGAGCTATGATGACATCATCTGCGATCTCATTACCAGCCTCCGAAGTGTCCATCTTAAGAGCAAGCTCAAGCTGCCTCCTTTCTTCCTCGGTCAAGACATCGTTGAGCTCACTGTCCGTATCATTTTCATTGCACGAGTTGAAGACCTCATCGTCTGTCATGGCGCCCGGGACCCGTCTGGACTTGATGCTAACGGTAACGTTATGCATTTCGTACACTTTGGCCCTCCAAGAACCCACAGCCTCGGTTCTTTCTTGTCTTCTCCAAGTCATTTGCGGCAAGAGAACTGCTTGGGTTACATCAATCCCTGGCCTGAATATATTCGTCTGAGACATAGCAGCAACTTCTTGCTGAACCTCAGACTCAGAAGCAGGCGAGCCAGCGCCGTCCAAGGCGTTCATTACCTCCTTGTCTTTGTGTGAAACCATGCAAAGCGAGCCATTTGGAATCTTACCATCCTCAGACCCGTCCCCAAGGAACAAAACGCTCTGATCAGACCTCTGAATTCGAAAGCCATCGAAGCCCGCCAAGGTCATATCAGCCCTCAGATTCGCCCCCCTCTTCCAAATCTTGTAAGTATCAGAAGGAGCGATTCTCGAAATGAAAGGTATCACCGAGCTCTCGAAATGGAATGTGATCTCCATGTAAAAGTCCCTCATTCTGTGCATTGTGCCTATCAGACGAGGCAATCTTCTGCACCATTTGGCCCATGCTAAGGGCTGATAGTGCCTCACTATGATCTTCGCTATGCCTTCTTCTCTGTTGCATATGGCTTCTTGCAAGGCGCTCCAGCCTTGTGCGTTTTGCAAGCTCCAATCTGCGCCGGCGAGCATTAGCATCTCGGTTGAGGTTTCGTCGCCTAATCGAACAGCTAAGTGAAGGGGTGTTTCACGATTTGGGACATCGCGGCTGTCTATTACAGAGGATATTGCGTCGGCTTTAGATTCCTCGGCGAGTGAAATGGCTTCGGTGGTAATCTCAGAGGGTCGCATAGTCTTGGGAGGGTTGCGATGATTTTTCTGAGAGTGGCGTATTCTTTCAAGAGCACGGCTTTGTGGACGGGGCTGTGTGCGTATTTCGATATATCGAGGGATGATGACATTGTCTCTGGAATCAGAAAGAATTTACGAGCAACGAGTAAAATGCTAAAATACAACCACCAGAATCTCCCAGGAAGATTGAATTCACTCCTCAAATCGCTGAAATAGAGAAATCACAATCAGTCCAAAAATTAGGGACTTTGCTAATAGGTTAATCAGAAAATGGTATACAAGAAAAAGAGCAATCCCTTTCAGTTCCCAGATTAAGGTTGTAGGGAGAAATCAAGGCTGAAAAGCTAAAGCAATTCCAAGCTTAGTATCTAGGAACCGGTCAAGAAATAAAGAAAATCCCAATAAATAAATAAACAAGTAAAACAAATCAATCCAAGTCCCAACATCGAGGAATCCAGTGGAAAAATCCCCAAAATTTTCGGGAAAAGAAACCCAAGAAGGAGAAATAACACAGATCACATAATCACAACTTACAAGACAAAGAGAATGGTAACCCCAAAGTTGAAATCCACAAAAGGGTCAAGAAATCTAACCTCTTCGTGTTCTTCTGATCCTTTTCATTCCAAACTAGCCTACCTTCAACCGACCAATACACTTCTCTTTGCTTTCCTCGAAAGATTGGGTGTTTTTTGCACGGTACAAAGAATACAAATACAACAGAAATTTGATAAAATAAAGACCCTGGGGATCCAATCCAAATCAAGACGCCTCAATGAAACGCATGTGGGCTTAGTGACGAAACTAAATGACAAATAAAGATTTGGGGATCAGAGAGAGAGGAAATTAGAAAGACGGAAATTTTTATTGTTGTGGGACTCGGAAAAGATTAATTAACCCATTCGCGGCATTGTTATTAATCATTATTAAATCATTGATTGACTTCAAAAATCAAAAGAAAGGAACAAATAAGGCAAACCCCACAAATCAAGCAATATGATTCGTTTATGCATGAATGCGTGTGTAGTAAATTCTCTGTCATTTAATTTAATATTTAACATCTTTTAATATATTCATATACAAGTTTTATTTGATTTTCATTTTATCATCTTTCTACATTACATATATGACGTATCCGGTGACTCTTTCCATTTTAAATTTGTGTTGGAGTTTTATTTTTTCGAAACCATAGTTTTCATTAAAAAAGAATTTACAAGGGGCTAAATACCCCAAGAAATTCATATGGTAACATTCAATCGTCGAGAGTGGATAGAGCTCTCATAAAGAGAGAAACAAACCACACAAACCTAAAAGACAAAAACTAAGCCGAAAGAGAACAAAATAATAAACAAGAAGAACTAAACAACATACTACACCCCTCCATTACATGACTATCAAACCAGCACTCTTCACTTTCTTTCATCTTCGATTAAAACATTGTCTTCTTCGGTATTGACACTCCTACGAGAGGATAGAAAACTCCTACAAAGAGGAGACACAAACTCCCATTACGAGATTCACGGACCGAACAAATACTCAATAACGAACAATTTAACAAAATATGAACGAGCCATAACCGCACACAGAAAATGACCAACGAAGAAGAGGAATCAAATAACCATCCAAATAAAAATGCAGAAACATCAAAGATAAGAAGCACATCACCACAAGCTTATTTCGTGACGCAACGAGTCTCCAACTTCTATGAGCAAGGTCTATGACTTCTCCTATCGCCTTTGCATTTAGCGATTACCAGTCCAAGGCTCGAGCACGACCTGGAACACCAAACAAAGAAAATGTTAGGATATTACGATCCCCGATAATATAATTAGCCAAAAATGACGATAATAAATAAAAGGACAAAATATAAATTTGGACAGTGAACACGAGATTTACGTGGTTCGATCAGAATGACCTATGTCCACAGGCCAAGGGGTATAACTTCTTTATTATGTGGAGGTAAACAAGTACACCTCGTAAGGAATATATGTCGAAAAACAGCTACAACGACTGTAACAATAAAATTGAGCGGACTGACAAAAGATTTATTGTTGTGGTGGCCTCTCTTTCTCCGAGTGGTATCTATTCATAGGCAAATGTCTTCCTTGATCGACATGTTAACACAGCAAAAAATTTTGCCCACATTTGAATGTTGAATATGGCAGCCGAAAGAAGGGAGAAATTAATTCTTCTCTTCATTTCTCATTGGTTGCACATTTAGCGAGGTCACCACAAATCTCCACCTTTATTAGTAATACCTTTGTCTCCTTAGGACCTTAGAGCCTTGACGAGCTAGTTCACCCTTTCTACACACCGATCAAGTCCAAGCAATGCCTGAACTTGGTAACGGAAAGAAACTTCGTGAACTTATCTGCAGGATTATATCTTTCGTGTTAATCTTCTTGATAAACAAACTCTTACCTACAATGATATCACGGATAAAATGATACTTAACATTAATATGTTTAGTAATTTCGTTATACATCTTGATCATTAGTCAAAAGCATTGCACTTGACTATACTATAACAGAGAATAGTAATAACTCCCTGACCTTGAGTTAATTCACTAAATAACTTTTTTAACCATAAAGCTTCTTTGATCGCGTCAGTAATGATCATGTACTGCTTCAGTAGTAGATAACGCCACTACGTGCTGTAGAGTAGCTTTTCAGCTAACTACACAACCTCCAATAGAAAACATAACAAGTAGAGATCATCGTATAGCTGGGTGGATGCAAGGGTAACGGATTTTCACACACAAAAACACACAGCAACAGTGTTGTCTTCCTGAGTGTGTAATCGAGAGATTTGATATTAGAATCGATTGTAAACACGAGCGAAAGGGAGGATGAGCGTGTAAACATCTTCAGTTACTAAGGAAACTTCAGTTGGTGGCACGTGGACGTAGGATTCAAGTGAATCCGAACCACGTAAGACTTGTGTTCGATTTATTTTCTGTTTCAGTCGTAAATACGGATGGCAACAGGGCAGTTATGAAGCGGGTCCGCCCGAACCTGGGACCCGCCCCTTTTATTTTTTAAAGGACTGGGACACGCCCGCCCCGCTTCAAGAAAAACCCACCCCTCCCCGCTCTAAACCCTGAATAAGCCGAGTCTGGCAGGTCTGACCCGCTAGATCCGGTTGTTTTATTTTTTTTAGATTTTTTTAAGTTCTAATTTGATATATATTTGTATAATTAATATATTTATATTATTTATAAATATATTTCTATTTTAATAATATATAAATATGTTTGATATTAATAAAATATATATAAATATATCTCTATAGCATATATATATATGAATATTAAAATATTTATATAAATTATCAATTGGGGCAGGTTTCAAATTCAGGTCGGGTTTGACCGGACCCGAGTCCCACCCCGGACCCGGCCGGGTTGAAGGCGGGTCCGGGTTTGGACTGCCCCATTGCCATGCCTAGTCGTCAACTCGAATCAGTGCTGCGAATCTCGACCAGGTCGATCATACATCTAATCGTTTTAAGAAATACAATCCTAACATGTTATTTTGATATTAACTGCAAAATAGGATTGAGACTTCCACTGGTAATCGGCTTTAGTCATCCAGCATTGCATATTACCAAACAAAAGGCATGATCTTATCTTATGAGTTGGCTTTTAAGATCTCATCATCAGGAGAAGATTTTGGAACTACAGATGAAGAGAGTTCCACATAGTCAAAATCCTCTGTTATTCCTGCCTGTAATATGATAACAAAGATTCATTCAATTTATGTCAACTGCATAGAAATTATCTCATTCTGTTGGGTGCATACCTCGTTGAAAAGATGATCGAGTTGCTCTTTTGCTTGTGGAAAGTTCTTCGTACACCATTGCTGTACAATGAAGATGTTATCTGCCGACAAGGGCCAGATCGATGTATCAGAAGTGAAAATCAACAACCGAAAAAAAAAGAACAGAACAGAAAAAGAAAAAAGGGAAAATGGAAGAACAAAGTGAAACCTGTCCATCTATTGGCTGCATCACGAGCCACTTCAATGGCATTTTCTGCGATACGGATTCTCGACTTAGAAAAGATAAATGCTAGTTTCATGAAAATAACCACAATGGTTACAATGTGATGTCATGTTGTGATGATATACTCAACTCATTGCCTCGAATGTAGCCGGGTCATTGTCCGAGTATTGTGTGATTTCTTCCTGAAATTAAAAATCACAGAGTATTACACTATCTCATCCAACTTTAAGCAGTACGTAATTATTGATTCAAACCCAGACGACATAATTCAAACAATGATTTGAGGAATGAAGAAGGAAATGTGACTGAACCTTGAGCTCACTATATTTCTGTTCTATAGCTTTAAGCTCCTCAAGTGCCTCCTCTCGTTCATCCTAATGTAAAACGGGAAAGCGGAAAGAAGCGAACAAGTCATTCGGAAAAGAAGTACATGATGCGACTTATTTTCAAGTTCTTGAAATGCGATGTAAAAGCTATGGCCATACAGATTTCTCTCGTCCCTTCTTCAGAGAATTGCATTGGTCAATGAGTTCTGCAAACCGTTTTTCACTGCTTTGGAGATCAGCATCAAGCTTTCTCTTGATATTTCTCAGCTGTGTCATACAGGGTTAAGTCGGGACAACCAAAACAAAGATAGATAAAGATTTATATTCCAACAAACATAGAAAATCCGACCTGGTTACCAGCGCAACTAGGAAGACTCCAAAAATATACCTGACATTCACAAATTGATATAAAAAAAAAAAGTGCAAGCCATAAAATCCATGCTTCATGTAAATTAGAACAAGTTACATACTGAAGTTCCAATCTTGTCCTTGAATACGAGGTCATCATCAACAAGACTCTGGATAACATCTTTCACTGACTGAGAGATGACCCCTTTCTTAGGACCCATCTTCTCAAGTTCTTTGAGCTGAAATGGATTTAGTTAATGATTTGAGGAGATGGAACGGCACAAAAAGAATATGGCATCGGAATATCAGTTCGTGAACTCAAAATAACAACATTATATCAGAAACTCAAAACCTGACAATTCAACAAATGATGGAACACAGCAAAATTAACTCAACATAATATTTAAAATTTAGGCCTACTTAAAACCACATTATACGGCGAAAGTATTGTCTCAAGCCGTGCTTCTGAAGATGATAGACCAAAAATAAATCAACTATAGTGATGAAAATTAAGTAAGCTGCAACGATAAGTAATATATGCCCAACGCTTTCAATGTGACTCTATCCACACCCACAGATCGTACACCAGTTAATTAGATCCGCTAACTTACAGGGACAAACACAAGCAACATGAGACATATATCATGGAGGCGTGCAAGACATTGAGCTATTTGATTTGAACTTTGAAGCACTTAATACGCCGAGGACACACCAGAGTAACATATGAAAGCTGGATGCATATCATAACTAACAGAAGGTAATAACTTATAAAGCTAAATTAAACTCCTGAGACTTACGAGGAAGAAGTCCTGTGAGTCATAGAATATCTGCAGCATTTTTTCACGTTTCTCATCCAAAGAAAGTCCTCTTTTCTTAGACTGTCCATTATCAAAACAAAAGCCAGATTATGAATGTAAACGTGACGTGTTATACACCAAATTATGCAGACAAAAAATGGAACATTCTGGAATCAATAGCAAAATGTTTGATGTTGTGCATCAAAGAACGAAAGCACGAACCAATAAGTTTACAGCACTCAAGCTAGCAATGGGACACAATTGAATATTTTTTTTAGCAACTAAAAAGAAAAATAACACGATGAAAACAAATTTTGGAGTCTCTCAGACGTGGTAAAACCAGTCATTGATAATATTTTTGCAGTCTAATCTTACATTCGATCATCGTCTCCAGGTACTGATGATGATGTTCTAACCAAACAAACATGCACAATAACTCAGCAAGCATCTAGAGTTCTTCGTCAAATATAGCATAACACAGTATATTGGCCGTTGATCGCTCTATCCACGCTGTATCAACCCAATGAATATATAGAACACAGAGCTAACAGACGATTAACGGCGTCTGCTTCAAAATCATAGAAACCTGCAGCTAACAAGAAGTTGAAGCAATAACAACATCATTCTTCGATTTGAAGGGAAAGAAATGGATGAAACGATCCATCCAATAACGGGGATTTGAAATGAGCGAAACATACCATTTTGAATTTGGGTGTGCTAAGACGGAGAATTTCAATCGGTGTCAGACGCGTACTGCAGAAGCTAATGATGGGGTGTTTTACATTGGGCAAATTTTGTGTCAGGGTCTGAGCTTAGGTTTCAAGCCCTGACAGAAAAATAATTAGTTTTAAGGACCCGTAACATTTCATGATTCTGCAGTAACACTTAATTGTTCTGCAGTAACACTTCATTGTTCCTCAGTAACACTTCATTGTTCATCAGTAACACTTCGTTTATTCTGCAATGACACTTCATTTCTCTGAAGTAACACTTATGTAACTTTAGGTCCTTATCTCTAAAATTTACGAAAATTAGGTCCTTTAAACTAATATATTTCCGAAAGGGCCTGAAACCTATTTTAAAACATTTTTGGGGCGTGAAACGTAATATACCCTTTTACATTTATGTGGAAGTTATAGTTATTGAACATTAAACTTCCTCTGAATACCCTCGAGTTATTTTTTACTATTCAGTATCCCTTCTATGAGAAGTATCATGTTAATACCTCAAACATTGAAATGACAAAAATAACCTTTATTGACATATTCAAAAAAAATTCAGATTATTAGACCAATATTCTACCAACAACAACAATACATGTTATTATACCAAGAAATAAATACATGTTATTATACTAACAAATATAGTTATTATACCAATAGTTATTATTACACCAAATCTAATTTAACAACATTATACATATTGTTATCACTACTATACCAAGAAATAATGTTATTATAATTCTATAATAAGACGTGCTCTTTAACGATTATACCATGAAAGACGATTATTATCCCAACAAAATCAAATATTATACCAACAGAATATTCAAATATTTATACCAATATTTCACTTATTATACCAATAAAATCATTTATTATATTATTATAGCTCCACCTAATTTGTGAATGTTGTACCAACAAAAGTCGATATTATACCAACTATCTTAACTTACCAACAGTGCACTAATATTATTATACCAACAGACATGTAAATTATACCACCAAATACTAATCAATATTTCCCCCCAAATATAGCAACAAATGCTGAAATTATATCAACTATTTGCTAATTATATCAAGAAATATTGAACAATTTAGTTTACAATTTTTATACTAATAAAGGGCGTCACTATACCAACTATTTTAACTATTGTACCAACAGTTACTAATTTTATTGTACAAATTGACCTGCTTATTATACCAATGAACATTAATCGAATTTGCTCATAAAAACATACCAACAAATGCTGCGATTATAATAACACCTTTGATTATTTTACCAACAAATACTCAACAATTGATTTAGAGTTATTATACCAACAACGAACGTAATTATACTAATACCAGCCTTGCTAATATACAAACATAATTGAAAATTATACCAACTAACTCAAACAATTATAAAAGAACTTCTAATATGTTTTTATTTCCCAACCAATTCCTTATTATACCAACGAGTACCTTTATTATACCATCAACACGAGCTATTATACCAACAAAAACTAAACGATTGTTTGGCTATTATTGTACCAACAAAGAACCCAATTATACTAATCTCGGTATTTGTCGTACCATAAAAAATATTTTAAAAAACAATAGGATCTTCGATAGTTTCTATATACCAAGAAGATTAGAAATTAGACAAACTTGTTGAAATAACTATACTTGTACTTGCGATTATTATACCAACAAACTCAACTCTAATTTTATCATTTTTCAAACTATTTCTTGTAGGCATGGCAATGGGGCGGGTCCAAACCCGAACCGCCAAAACCCGACCCTATGGGGCGGGTTTTTTCAATATTTGGGTAACGGGCCGGGTCTTGGTATCAAAAAATTCAACCCGGCCGGGTCCGCGGCGGGTCTCGGGTCCGGTCAAACCCGCCCCGAAACCGACCCGGTTGATATTTTATATAAATATACATATAAGTTATAGAAATATATATCAAACTAAAACTTAAAAAAATTTAGAAAAAAATAAAACAACCGGGTCTCGCGGGTCTGACCCGCCAGACCCGGCTTATTCGGGGTCGGGGCGGGGGGCGGGTTTTTCTTGAAGCGGAGCGGTCGGGTCTCGGGTCCTTTAAAATAAACGGGGCGGACCCGGTTCAGACCCGCCCCGTTGCCATCCCATTTTCTTGACTGATACAACATAGACTATTATACCAACAAATTGTCACGCCCCGACCTGCGTCACTGGTGCGACAACCGCTGCGTTTATAAATAAACGCAAGGCTAAGATATCAACTCTTTTATCGTAGAATAACAAGAAACCCGGAAAGAAGGCAAAGAACATATTTATATATATATATATATATAACAAGGATGGGTTTATACAAAATATCAAAATATCACGACATATCGATCAACGAAGGAATACATGTACAAACAAAATTTCCTTCCAAAAATATTCCCGCCAGTGGATCCAACACCAAAAGAAGATACTATACCCAAAGTGGAAGAGATTGCAGCGGAACGATATCAAAAGGCAACCTCCGATCAAAGTGGAAGAAAAATTGGGACCTTGAGGCATAGTGGAGGTCGAAGGACCTACTGTAGGTGGTGGAATACCATGTACACGAACATAGTTGTAATACGTTTGATACTGTTTTGGCGTCCTCATTTGATCAACTCGTATTTGAGCTGGTGGTTGCTCTGTATAAGTCGTAGGAACATGAGGGGTATATGCGCGAGGTCTACGAGGCACAGGAGAAGAAATAGGACTTGGAGAATGTGGTGATCCTCATTTTCTAATTAAGGTTAGTGGCGCATTTTCCGCAACGTAAGCCGCGGAAGGCCCGTCTAACAAAAAACTTTTTCCAAAATTACTATATATTACACCAAAATATATACATAGTCAAGTCTATACAAAGGCCGTAGCCCCAAAGTCAAAATCCTAACGCCGCTCCACAGGTCTTCATCCATGTACCGCCCCGCCCTCAAAAGTCCGTGGAGCACCACCACCAGCCGCCTCAGTCTTGACGCGCGTCGGCGTCAGACTCGGTACCTACAATACGTAAACACTGAGCGATTTCCCCAGTAGCTGAATAAATATGCATGTATGCACGTGAACGCTCATTCCCGATTCCAATATCTCACATGCAATGTTCACTCTTTCTTTTTCCACAATCCTATCTCTAATCACACAACACAGGGCCATAGGTCAGACTCGACACCTCGCGCGCCTATAACATAACGGAAGCTTACACTAGCAGCGTTTTGACGTTCACGCAACTGCCCTGCTAGGTCGCTCTTCCGTAAGCGGTAGCCTACGCTGACAGCGTTTTGACGTTCACGCAACTGCCCTGTCAGTTCGCTCCCTCCGCTAAAAATAAAATCACGACGGTTTTGCACCTCGGGACGTTCACGCCCGAGTAGACAGATCGATCACGCCTGTCTGCCGTCAGGTGTCATATGAGTACCAACCTCGACTCCTCAACGAGTCAATATCGTTGAACCAAAATCGTTTCAATACGGTGTAAATATCTCACCCCTGTGATATGATATGCATATGCTATGCATATAAACGTGATAATACATGAAAACATGCTTCCACATTAGACGTACGTAAAACACGTAAAACACGTAAATCATTTTAACCACATAGAAGCACATAAATCAAGTATGTGTTTACGCATTGTAGATGAATGATTCACCTACCTGTCCTCCAGACAAAGTCAGTCTAAAAGTCTGGTGAGTTCTCTACATTTCGAGCCTCTGAGCACGAAAATTATTATCACATCAGTACACTTACTAAGCCACATAAGTTTCGAAATATTCAAAGTATCGAAAATCTTAGAAATCTCGAAAATTCTAAAATGTCGAAAACCCTAAAATATTCCATGTTATCTATTGTCGAAAACTTAATTCTGTACTATTTAAAATAGTATTAAATAGCAAAGTACGCCAACATCGAAAACAGTACTTTATGTAGTAATTCATATACTCAATAATTAAGTTAATTCTTGTATCCACTCAAAAACTAAGAAACTACTATGCCGAACACTCTATATGCCTCTAATACCGAAAACTTTGTAGTATCAAATATTAATGTTGCGAAAACTTTCCAATGTCCAAACCACGGTTTTTTTAATAAATAAACCAAAAAAAATAAGCATTGACAAAATAAAACGTAAAACAGAAAACATTAATAAAATAGGCGATTTCGTAATCCTAGATTACGAGTTACTCTAACTCGTAATCTGGAGTTACGAGTTACTTTTGGCCGCTGACCCGCTGACCTGACCTGGCCGTAACTCGTAATCCCGGATTACGAGATACTTTACTCGTAACCTGGGATACGAGTTACTCGCTGACCCCGCTGACCATATCGTGGCAGCTGACTTGGCAACATAACTCGTATCCCCAGATTACGAGATAAGTAGCTCGTAATCCGGGATTACGAGTTACTTTGTGGCCGACCAACTGCATGGCCATGCACGTTGTCGTCAATAATTCCAGTAACTCGTAATCCTGGGATACGAGTTACTCGAATTATTGCAATAATTCAGGTAACTCATAATCCTGGGATACGAGTTACGCGAATTATTGCAATAATTCTCGTAACTCGTATACCAGGAGTACGACTTAATTAACTCGTATTCCTATCTTACGAGTTAAGTTTCTATATAAAGTTCCGCCCGAACCTCATATCACCATAAACCCTTATCTATATAAACTCAAACAATGGTGTCGAGTCGCGTACAAGTCATAGTATATTTCGGCGGCGAAATAATTCAATCATCTGATTCTACCATCAAATATAGTATCAGTCCTGTTGGGTATAGACGAATTCGCCGCAACACAAGTTTTTCCGAGTTTATTTCGTTATTGTTCGAAATTACGGGTGCAGATCGCAGTCGTTGTTCGTTGATTATCCATGCAAAAATGAATACTTTCAACATTCTCGCCACTTTCATCAGCTTTTTCAAATCTCCAACGACAGCGATTTAAGATTTTTCATACATCCCGATTCGGAGAACAATTGTGTTGAGCTTTTGTTGAAATACTTGAAAATTCAAACTTCGATTTGAACGAAGAGCCTCATCGGAATTTGAAGTTGCTTCTTCGAGTTACACCTGTCCGGATTTTCCCGACATTGTATCAGTTACAGCAGGGTTCAGTAATGTTTCTCTGGAGAGGCCGACCATTGGTGTTCCATTCAGTATGCCGGAATCCGTGTCAAATCCGGAGCCAGAATTCGTGCCAGAACCAGAAGAAGACCTTGATGTTAGTGATTCGGAAGCGGGCGATGAGGATCCACTGTCCGAGTTACCCGATCCCAACGACGATGACGAGAACGACGACGCGCCGGATGATACCCCTCCGCTGGACTCTGCTGCTGCCAGTGCTTTTTCAGCTCGTCCCATTTTCCAAACGTACCAATTGCACCTCCTAGTGGTGACGACTATGGTGGTTACGGGGGAGTTTTACGACAGAGATAATCCTATGTTTTGTCGAGGTATGATTTTTCAAACTAAGAAACATTTACAACGTGCCGTCGACGATTTTTTGATCAGGGTTGCTAGACGCGAGTATCACGTCAACGATAGCAGCAACACACGTTGGAGTGCCCAATGTAATCATACGACTGATTGCCCATGGAAACTGAGGGCAACCTTCAAGCCCAAAAAAGGTTACTGGTCTGTTACAAAATTTGAAGGACCGCACACTTGTTATATGACTGAGCTGGCGAGCACACACCATAATATCTCTAGAAATTTTATTGCTGATTTGTTGGTTGGAACCGTGAAAATCGATCCCCAGTTCCTACCCAAGAACGTCCAACAACTCGTGAAAGATAAATATGGCTACGACATCTCGTATATACAAGCTTGGCATGGTCTGAAAAGAGCGTTGGAAAATATTTACGGTACGTGGAAAGATTCTGTTACCAAACTCCCAACATTTATGAAGGCGTTGCAAGCATTACAATCCAGGGACGATCGTGAGGTGGCTTAATCTGCGGGGAGGGGGACCTGGACACTTCGTGCTCGGGTATGTATTTTGGGCTTTTAAACCGAGCATCGATGGCTTCAAACATTGTCGAAAAGTTGTTTGTGTCGATGGTACGCATTTATACTCCAAATATAGACACAAATTACTAATTGCTACGTCGCTGGACGCCAACCAAAACGTCTTTCCCCTGCGTTTGCCATTGTCACTGAAGAAAGTACACACTCATGGACTTGGTTCCTACGAATTTGAACATATTTGTTCTAGAGAATCAATTCGTTTGCTTATTTCGGATCGTCATCCAGGTATTTAATCTTAGTAATATAATTTACTCGTTATTTTCGTAAAATCAGTTACTTTTAGTGGCGTATATGGTGTGTACAGGTCTTACGGGTACAGTAGAGACCACTGAATTCTTTCGTCCACCAAATGGAGTGCATCGCTTCTGTCTTCGTCATGTAAAGTCAAACTTCTACAAAAATTTCAAGGATCAACAATTGAAGGATCTATGTCATAGAGCCGGTACTGCGGCAACGTTGAATAAATTCGATCGCATTATGGCTCAGATTGCACAAATTAATAAACGAGCGAAGCCTTGGTTAGAAAAAGTAGGGGTCGAGCAATGGACGCTAGCACACGACGTCGGTTATCGATGTGTGGTCATGACGACTAATATTCAGAAGGCCTCAACGGCGTATTAAAAGGTGCTCGAATGCTACCGCAAAAGCAATCGTCGATTTCACTTTCATAGGTAAGCTCGTTTCACGACCTTAGTTTTTTTTTTAATTTTGTGTTATGACTTCTTCTTTATTTCTTATAATTCACAGGTGCGTACAGTATTTTCGTGATCGCTTTCAAGAAGCATCGTCGCTTGTGGCGAATAATGAAACAGATTGGTCACGTTATGCAACAAGATTGTTCCAAAGTTGGACGGCAGAATATTGGGATCACGTTGTATACCGTTTGATGTCCGACAACATACATCAGAAGTCATAACCTCTGGAATTCATCAGCGCACGTATGTGGTAAGGATCAATGATAGAACATGCACGTGTGGAGATTGGAGCAGGTATAACATCCCATGTTCTCACGCACAAGCGGCTTGTCGTCAATGGCAAATTCACTCGTAATTTAGTGGCGCAATATTACAGTAAGGCGGAGTATTTGAAGACATATGAAGGTACCTTTGAACCATTGCACGATGAACGTTACTGGACGCCGGAAGATTGGACTCTTATTCATAACGAATCTCGTCGAGAGAGAACTGGTCCCGTAGATATAGTCGAAATCGCATCAGGAATGAGATGGATAGGGGTGAAAACTCGTGCCAGACAACGCGGACGGCGATGAAATAATACAATTGTTGTTTTCACTATTTTAAATAATATATCCATTGAATCTCAATATTGATTTCTCAATAAAATAATACTAATAAAATAATAGTACTAATAATAATAATTATAATAATAATAATAATTATAATAATACTAATAATAATTATAATAGTACAATTAATAATAAATTTAATAATAATAATAGTACTATTAATAATAAATTTAATAATAATAATAATAGTACTAACTCTAATAATAAGAAGTATAATAACGTTAATTATAATAATAATAGATCTTTTACAAAAATGATTAAAATTACAAAAGATGGAAAATGGTACGTGGCGTTGTTAAACCTATTAGTCCAGTTATCAAGCTGTAAACAGTTTGATCCCGTTCGGACCCAAGGTAGTCCAGCCTATATACCATTAATCCAAAAACAAATTTAAAAATTATTTTTGTGATCTTTAGAATTAAATCATCGAATACAAGGAGTTTTACATAATAAAATTTTCATCCAATTTATTCAATCGGTAACAGCCATCGCCCTCAAACGCCTATTATTCGGCAACACGGGCTTTGCCAAGAACCGACACAGAATTAATCAAAATCAAATTTTATTACAACCTTTATTCAAAATTTAATTCCTTCAATCAGTTTTTAAAAGATTTTAGATATTAAATATATCATATTAATACATAATACATAAATATATAAAAAAATATGATATAAAACCATGCTTCAGATATTAAGGCATCTTGGTGTAGTTTAACGTTTAAGTTTAGCCTTCCATTAAGGCTTGATCAAACAAAATTATAATAGAGATAGAAACTTACTTGAAAGAGAAGAAGTAGATGCAAACCAGAACTTTTTATTTCTTCAACGTATTTTACAAAGAGAGAGAGAGAGTACAAGAGTGCAAAGTGAAAAAACCGCCTCCACAACTTATGGCGAAAGGCCATATTTAAAGACACACAAAAAGTAAAAAGACAAAAGAGCAGTAAGGAATTATAATTCCAGCTGGCCATCATCTTGTTCTTGTTCTTGATTCCTCTTGTCGGCCAATACTTTATAAAAGTAAATTATGTTGTCGCCATGCTAAATTTTAGCCGCCTAGTGGATGTCTCATCATTTGGCCTTATCTTTCATTTTCCCAAAGTGCCTTTAGTGATATTATCGATTGCATCTTCAAAAGATAATAAGTCGTCATCCTCAAAGGGTCTTGAGCGTCTTGACAAAAATCTTCATCTTTTGATGAAGTCCCCATAGTAACATCGGAAATATCAATTCCAAAAATTCTTTCCGATATCCTTCTTTATTTCTTCCATGTACTCAATCAGAATTTCCTCTTTAGTCATTTTTTCTTTCTGAATATTTAATCTTCTAGAAAGGACTTCGAATGGACTAGGAGATTCCCTTGTTGTCTTTTTTCAATTTGTTCCTTATAATAAGAAATTTTTCTTTGATTTTATCCACAGTTTGTTGTCCTTCGTATTCTCCTTGACCGTCTATTCGGATCATTTTCTTCCAGAACTTTGTATAACAAGTTCTCATAAACAAGGTATATTCTGTTGGTTATGACCAACTTCAGGAGCCCATTTCCAAATCATGGGATACTGTACTCAATATAAAAATGCATTGAAGCCATTCCTTCAATCCATTTATTATTATGTTGAGCTTCTATTAGAGCTGGCGAAACTTTAACCCACTCAGTATATAATCCTGAGAATGGTTCTTTCAAAATATTAACTGTGGCTCCGTATGATAACCACCAATTATAAAACCAAGTAGGAATTTCCTGCTTGTACACATCAGCACATATCTTGATCCACCAAGAATGTTTCTTTTGACGTTTTCATATAAGAAAACTCTATGAAAAGCTTGGATATAATCCTAATAATTGAACTTAACTGTAACCTTTAATTCTGGATGGAAATATTCCCTATCCTTCATTGGGTGGATTGCCCAAGCTTCAGGTGATATAATCCCCTTAATAATAATCTTACTGAAGTTATAAAACCTTCTGATTCCCAGAACCAAATGATCAAATCACAAGATTCTGTGAACTTAAGAATATTTTCATAGTTCATTCTGTTTTTATAATATCCCCAGCATATGATGCTGTATCAAGATACCTTTCCATTAAGATCCATGGCTGATCTTTCCATTTTAAATCATTCTCAGTTAAGAAGAGTATAACTTCTTTATGAGAATTCTGCTCATAAATAAATTCTTGATCCTCAATTTCATCATCTGCTACAATTTTAGCATAAGAGGTCGTACCTTCTTGAGTTTTTTGCTCCTTATATTTAAGGAATTCTTTGTACATTTGCTGATCTTGAACACTAATGTTGCTCGAAGACGAAGAGAGAGAGATTCTCTCTGAATAATTTCCTATTGCCATGTTGAACAATAGGCTTGCCACCTCTACCACCTCTATTAGAGGGATAGTTTTTCCCATATTGGGACATACCTGCAAAATTATTCATTGAATAAATTCTCGTGTAAGAAAATCTGGAAGGCTATTATCACTTCCTTTTTATAAATAATTTCAAAATCAAATGGAGCTAAATGGGCTTGCCATCTCGCAAACATTTGTTTGAGACATCATGCTTAAATCTTTCATAAACATAAATTTTGCAGCTTGACAATCTGTTTTTATTAAAAACTTTTGATTATACAAATCATCTTGAAATTTTAAAACGCATTTAACTATAGCAAGAACTTCTCTAGCAATAGTAGCATAATTTTTTCTGAGCATATTCCATTTCCCCGAATGGAATCTAACTAAATATTCTTTCTTATCTTTGGAGAGATTTGTTTTAAAATTCCTCCGAAACCTAAGTCAGAAGCATCAGTTTCAATAATTTTTTGCCAATTAGAATTAGCAAGCATTAAACAAGGTAAATGCGTAACCTTATTTTTAATTTTTTTAATTACTTCAGTGTGACTATCTGTCCACTGACAAGGAATCTCTTTTAATCTATCATATAAAATGGATGTATCTATAGCAAGATTTTTATAATAAGGAGAAATATAATTAAGATTCCCTAAAAATCTTTGAAGTTGAGTTTTATCTAAAATTGATCTGGAAATTTTGATGCAAACTCAATACTTCTATTAATCGGATTAATTTTTCCCTTTTCAATATTATGACCTAAAAATCTTATTTTAGTTTGAAATAAAACATTTTTGGACTTGATATAACTAATCCATTTTGAATAACAATTTTCTTAAATATATCAAGATGTTTAAAATGTGTTTCAATATCTTTTGAAAAGATCGATATATCATCAATATAAACGATAATAAAATTACTATAAGAATAAATATATCATTCATTATATTTTGAAATTCAGAAGGAGCGTTTTTCAAACCAAAAGGCATTACGTTCCACTCAAATTGTCCAATTGGGACTGTAAAAGCAGTTTTGTATCTATCTTTTTCAGCAACTTGAATTTGCCAAAAACCTGATTTTAAATCAAATTTTGAAAATATAATGGCATTAAATAATCTGTCTAAAAGATCTTTTTTATTCGGAATAGGATACCTAATCCATTTTAAAACTTTATTTAGGGGTTTATAATTAATAACTAACCTAGGTGCTCCCCTTTCCTTTTCTGCCGCATTATGACATAAAAGGCTGTACATGACCAAGGTGATTTTGAGGGTTTTATTAACCCTTTCTGTAAAGAGAAGCTATTTCTTTTTTACATAATTCTAAAAGTTCAGAATTCATTTGACAAGGACGAGCTTTAGTGGGAATATTTTTCTCACTAAAATCATCTTCATAAGGTAAAGAAACTATATGCTTTTTTCTATTCCAAAAAGCATTAGGAAGATCGTTACATATTTGCAACGTGAATTCATTATGCAATAATTTAATTTTTTCTTGTAACTTAGGATTTTGAAGTTTATCTTCAATCGTAAGTATATAATTCATGCTTAAGGTAATTTACCTGTTTTTCTTTTGCTTTAATAAGAATAGAATCCTTAATTTCATTAAGAATTCTTGAAAAAGGTTCAGTAATGAATTCAAAGTAGACTTCTCTGTTTTCGAAGTTACCTTTAAATCCATATTCATTAATATTTGGATAGGAAATATTTTCCTAAGGAACGGAGTACCAAGGATTACTTGGTTTGTAATATTCTTGACTAGCAAGAATGAAGTAGGAATACAGACCTTATTTTTACAATAAAGGCCTTAGGGATTTATAATTAATTTGAAGTTTTTCTCCGCTTGCAGAGCTAAGGGAATGAGTTGTTTTATGAAAATATTGGGTAGGAATTATTCCTTCCTGAATACAGTTTAAATCTGCTCCGCTATCAATTAAAGCTATAAGATTTTTTTGAAAATTTCCGTCAATAAGTAGTGATATTTTCACCAACCATTTTTGAGAAGTAATAACTTCTAATGTTGAAAGAAAGTTGTCTTCTTCAATATTTTTAGAAGTACTAGCAAATTCTTCATTCATTTCAAATTCATTAATGATTTCTTTCCTTTTCTAATTTAGAAAATCTTCTTTCTAAATCTATATGACTTAATTTTAAGCTTTTTATTTCATTTTTTAAATTCGAAATTTCTGTTGTTAAATCTTTAATATTAATAGCTGATTCATTTTTGTTAATTGATGCTTATTACGAAGTAATCTCATTACTTCAGACATACTATAAGGTTCAGATTTAAATGCTTAGGAATAACTTCTTTTGAAGTTTCTTCCTCTTTTTGAATTAATCTTTTGATTATATGATTTTTTAAATCTGGATCTTCTGTTTCTTTTAATATTTCTAAAAGATTATTATCAAGAACATTTAATTCTGATTCTTGAAATTGAGATATAATTTGATATAAATTATCTTCTGGTTCAGATTCTGAATTTTTAACATTTTTAGAACAAGACTGACCTATTGACAATTTTGACACTCTTCGGATTCTTCTGAAGAAATTCTTCAATGAAATTATTTTCATCTTCTGAAGAAGATTCTGACTCACTATTAGATTCTAATAGAATTTTTGATAATGTCTCTTTTAATTCATTATCAATTTCTAAATTATTATTTTCTTTTTGGTCCAACAAGTTTTTGCTTTATGACCAATTTTTCCGCATTTTCTGAAGACTATTGGAGGAAATTTATTCTATATTGATAGTTTTTATTATCTTTTGAGAATTTTTGTTCTCTTCTTTAGATTTTCGATATTTTCTTTTCATATTGTTTGGAGAGTATTTTTTAGATTTATATTCTTTACGAGGTTGGCTGTAGAAGGATTTTCTAAACCAAATTGACTACAGAATTCTCCTAATTGTTTATTTTCATCAAGAGAATGTCTCTTAAGTTGTTTGTTTAAGCTTTATTTCATTACATAAAGCTAAACCTTCTTGTATACAAGTTCCTATTAATCTTCCGTAAGTATAGGAATTATAATCTATACTAGATTCTCCATTTCTAAGGGTTTCTTTACCCTTTCTGCAAAAAGAAATGGTAAACCATCTATAAATTTAGATTTCCAATGAGTACTATTTTGACTCAGGAAGTTCCATAACTCGGCTTAGGAATGTATCCTTATACCATCTAAATGATGTAAGGGTTTTACACCTAAGATTTTGAAGAAGAGTTCTGACATTTTCAGAATTGTCAGACCATCGGCCTGTAAAATGTTCTACAATGTTTATACATAGTGTATAAACGGCATTTTCAATGATTGTATTATTTTCCTCTTTACAGTAAGGAAAATATTTTCTCGGTCTTGTTTAGATAAATAATTATACACCAACCTTTAACTGACCAGTAAAGCCAGCAACAAGCATTTGAGCAATAGTTTTATCGGTATTACCTTGAGTTTTACAAACTGTACTATACATCATCATTCTATGAAACCATACCAAAAGTTTGTCTTTCAGTATAACCATCTAGGTTCCATTCATAGATACAATGACCATTATATGAATTATTAATAGTAAGATCATGTTCTTCTATTAGAACATCTTGAGGAGTTGGTCTAGGGTAAATAATATATAGTTTGAATTGGTTTACTAGCAAATTTGACGAATTTCTTAATTTATTTATTTCTTCATAAAAGTATTATGTATATTATCCGAATTTTCAAGTTGATTTTCAAATTCTTCACTTAAAGTATTAAGCTTTAAATTTTTAGTTTTTTCTCAATCATATCTTCAATATGAGAAATCGATTTTAATTTAAAATCAACAATCTCTGGAGGAGGTTTGAATACTGGGAGAAGCTATATTAGCTGTTTTAATTTCATTTATATCTTTATCTTTATTTATTAAAAGATAATTTTATATCTTTAATAGAGGAAAGTATTTCTTCTATATTTTCTTTAATAAAGAAATTTGTTCTCCTAAAACAATAACATACATATTTGTATAATTTTGTTGTTTTAAAAGACAATTATATGATTAATAGTTTACTGCAAGTGTATCGTTTCAAATAATTTTTGAAAAGCATATAATATCTAATTTCATCTCCTTTTCCATTTGGAAACTAGTTTGAGGAGGGATAAATTGAATTTAAATTTTCCCCGTGAAAGTTTATAATTTCGTTCAAGGACAAAAATCATATTTTAAAATATTTTGTCAAAACCAAGGAATAAAAGGTAATTTTTCATTTTGTTTTTGACAAGTCTTTATAAAATTTTTCTTGAATAATAATTTTATCTTCGTTATTAAAACTTTCAAAAAACCATTTTCTAAATGATTCCATTTAGGTAAATTAAATTCTTGTTGAATTTCTTTTCTTGCCGGAGAACCCGGACTAAATCAATTTTTTGTTTTAAATCCATTAAACACAAAAGTCCATTTCTGACTTGGTTATTTCCTCATCTTTATTTTTAGAAACTCCATGAACTATATTATCAGAATTAATTCTTAATTCTTCTACCCGATTTTGCAGGTAATCGCTAGAAGTGATTCTCTAATTTGGGAGGTCGAAGCTCTAGAGGTGATCTTATCATATAATCACATGGTGATGTATGATAATGAGAGGAAGCTGATCTAGACATCCTAGACTTAGGAATTGTTGGTCTTTGATTTTGTTCAAATTGTATTTGAACAGTACCATCTGAACTTTGAATTATTTGAGTAGGATTATTTTTAATTTTTGGTTGTAAGGGCATAGCTCGTTCAATTATCCAGTTTTCTGGAAATTGTATTTCTTCCCATTTATAGATCTTCGAGTAGTAATATTAGATCTACTAAAATTAGTTTCTATAAGAACAGTTTCGTTGATAGGTTTATCAACTATTTTACATTGAGGATTGAGCGTATATAAAGGCTTATAATAAATCCTATAACAAATACAAATTACTTCCGATCCCGGAGCGTAATTATATTCATGAGTTTTGACATTTAATGTCAGAGCATCCATATTTGACATCAGTCAATGATAATTGGAGATTTGGATAAACATTAAAATAAACTGGACCATGTGCCAGACTAGACTGAATTATTCCCATAAGGGATTGTTTCCAGTCGAGATTTCTACCATCTCTAAGAGCTGCTATAAAGCTCTCTGGTAACCTTCTAAAGTTAATGGCTTAAAGGCTACCTGAACTAACCCAATATGAATAAACTTATGATTTATTCTATATTTTTCTAAGTCTCTATTACTTAGAAGTCTAATAACCATTTCTTCATTATTCAAAGAAATTGTTCTTCAGTAGTTTTTACTACTTGTTTCAAACCTAGTTTCTCAAAAGTTCCTAATTCATAGATTATTTTATAATCTATTTTAGGAATAGTCCAACGATTTAATTTTTCTAAATCTTGAGGAACATCATATTCCTCTTTTATACTGTTTTTAACAGTATTATCTTTACGTCTTATCAAATTCATTTGATAAAGACCGTTAAACTACACCGTAATTTCTTAATACCCTCACCATGGCTCTGATACCATTCAAAGGATCTTTTTACAAAAATGATTAAAATTACAAAAGATGGAAAATGGTACGTGGCGTTGTTAAACCTATTAGTCCAGTTATCAAGCTGTAAACAGTTTGATCCCGTTCGGACCCAAGGTACTCCAGCCTATATACCATTAATCCAAAAACAAATTTAAAATTATTTTTGTGATCTTTAGAATTAAATCATCGAATACAAGGAGTTTACATAATAAAATTTTTCATCCAATTAATTCAATCGGTAACAGCCATCGCCCTCAAATGCCTATTATTCGGCAACACGGGCTTTGCCAAGAGCCGACACAGAATTAATCAAAATTATAATAATAAAATAATAGTACTAACTCTAATAATAAGAAGTATAATAACGTTAATTATAATAATAATAAGAAGTATAATAAATAATACTAATAATAATAAGAAGTATAATAATAATTATAATAATACTAATAATGATAATTATAATAATACTAATAATAATAATAGTCACTAACAATACTAATAATAATATAATAGTGCTACAATAATAATAGTCACAAACAATACTAATAATAAACATCAGCATTATCTATATGCCATGATGCGCTAAGTGACCGCCTGTCCCACAACGAGCTGGCCTACGAACTCTACTTCCTCGACGGTTGCCTTGGTCCGCATCATCTCCCGGACTTCGAGGTCGTCGCGGCCGTGGTGAAGGCGTCGTAAACGCCTAATATGTGATAACCAAATTTCAATTTTCCTTACTCATTAAGGGATTTAAATGTCAAATTGATGGACTATACCTGATGATCCATATACTCTGGCTGTGAGCTGTGGTGGGCTGCAGATCCCAGAAAGGGTGACAAATCGTCAAAAATGAGGGGTTCACCGCTTCGTGCACTTGTGATGGACCACTCTCATGCTGGTGAGATAGTCCTAACTCATGCATCTGAGATGTACCATACATGTGTGACGTTCCCTCCTCATGCATGTGTGATGTTTCGGCCTCATGTACGTGAGACTGTCCGGCGGCACTCCCTCGTCGAACTCGGCGTCGCGAGATAAACATATCATCCATCTGTTCTAGTAATCGGATGGTCTCGTCATGCTCGCCGGTCCTGCGTAACGAAGGCTGTCGTGAACCCCGCGTTCCTAAAAATGAAAGAGTAAAATTATATTATTTTGGATACTAAACAAATAACGTTAATATATAAAATAAACTTACGATGTTCTCCATAAAACCGCATCCCCCATCTGAAATCCCGATCCATCTGTCGCTCGTGTGGAGATATGTAGAGGCGAGTGATCCGATGAAACCACTCGTAATATCCATCCTCCACCGAGTTGAAGCCAGTCGCAGAAGGACCATCCACGACCGTGTCCTCTCGAGCATCCCATAAGCCAACCCAAACAGCGTGATGCAATCTCCAATCCATCCCCGACGCTGTCTCCTCTCGTATGTATGGAGATTATTGTCTCGATACGGCGGTATAATTGGAATCCTTGGATGATTCCAAATTGCCGGAGTACTCGTTCGGGGTATTGAAACTCCACGATATTGAAGAATATCAGTGGGCACCTCGATCGACAAGCCGTAGGTAAGCATTCTTCTGGAAGAGCGGCAATCTCCGGGAGCGACTTTTGTACGGCGTCCACGCAAATGATGCGGCTGCATGCGATCAATGCACTCGCGGATTGTGCGCACGTTCGAATTCGTTGAAGATGTGAAAGAAAACGTGGCGTTCCACCTGTCAAATATTTAAAGCTCAAATTATAAATGTAAGAATGAAAATACACTTCGCAATTTATAGAATTACGACCATACCTCGCAGCATGTGGCGGAGCCGGTAAGACTATCCCGTCGACTGTACGGGGCTCCATCGTGATACGATTAACGCCCCGTACTGGCTGAAATGGCAAAATCCTCACATATGCCCATGCCTAAAACAAATCATTTGTTCTAAATAAATGTTTAAAATATCTATGCACTTAATCATATTTTCATATAATTACCTGCAACAGCCGTAGGGGTCCGCCTATATTAGCTTGTTCGGGCTCGATTGCCGAAAGCTCTCTGTATAGGAATGCCAGCACCGCACTACCCCAACTAAATGTGCTCACCTCCTCATATCCTCCAACAGCTGGAGGTAAGTCAATGATACGGTGCTGGCGCTACAATCGGGAACATGACCGCACCAAAACAGCAGCATCGCATAACCCCGTGCTGAACATTCGACCTCCTCCTCATCACTATCATCCATTATCGGATGTTCCAACAACCAACTCGCTAACGACTTCATCGATAGCGATGACCCCCTAATTCTATCAGCAGTCGGTCTAAAACCTAGCAACCGCACACTCGTCCATCCACTGTATGACCGTCCTCGAAACGATCACACCGAGACACAACTGCCATCACAGGCAAACCCACAAAATACCTACGTCATGTAAAGTGACGTCGCCTCCCCAACAAAAAATGAAACGTATGCGTCTCTTTTCTCCAACGCTCTACCAACGCTGTAATCAAATGAGGGTCAACCCTCTGCGACATACAGCTGTAGACGCTGTACGACCCATATCGTTCAACTTTCCTAATAAGCGACCGTGTAAGATATTCAGTGCTTCTCTCGTACCCACACTACATTCTCTAAGGACCTAATCTTAATAGTTCTATCTAAGGCACTCTGATCTAACAACAAATCACGACTACGGTGATTTGACTGCATCGTCAACACCGAACTATCACGAGGCCCGTAAACAAGAATCGAAATCCATTCTACATTTAAAAAAAACCAAACAAATCAACAATCAATAAAAGCATTTGATAATGAGTAAATTAGCACAAAAATTCTTATTTGGGATCGTAACGGGATACACGAAACTAATTGCGCGTAGTACGTCGAACGCGACGGGGCAACGTATCGGGGTGGCGGGGCAGTGGGGCTCGTCGGGGCAGTCGGTCAGTCGGGTTAGCGGGCTCGTCGGGCAGCGGGACGGCGACGGGGTGGCGGGGCAGCGTTCGGGGTGGCCGGGCAATGGGGCAGGGCGGGCGGGCGGGGCAGTGGTGGCAGGCCAGGCCGGCGGCGGCGGGGCTGTGGGGCGCGGCGGGGCTGTGGGTTGCGGCGGGGCTGTGGGTTGCGACGGGGTGGGCGGGGCAGTGGGGGAGGGCTGGCCGGCGGGGCAGTGGGGCAGGGCGGGCCGGCGGGGCAGTGGGGGAGGGCGGGACGGCGGCGGCGCAGTTGTGCTCGGCGGGCGGCGGGGCAGTGGTGGCGACGTGACGCGACAGGGTGAGAGGGATGGTCGCAGTCGCGGCGGCGTCGAGGCACGGGGTGAGCGGCGGCGTGGAGGTCGGCGTCGGCTTCGTCGTGTGGTTCGTCGTCTTCGTCGCTTCCTCGTCGCCGTCGTCGTCTATCGTCGTCGTATCGTCTTCTTCGCGACGTAGGGTCTGAAAAAAAACCAGATCTAATTCGTAATCCCAGATTACGAGTTACTCTAACTCTATTCTGGGATTACGAGTTACTCCACGTGTGCGTACGCGCCAGCTGGATCGTAACTCGTAACTCCAGATTACGAGTTAGAGTAACTCGTAATCTGGGATTACGAAATCTCCTATTTTATTAATGTTTTTCTATTTTACGTTTATTTGTCAATGCTTATTTTTTTTTGGTTTATTTAATTAAAAAACCCCAAACCACTATATGCCAAAACCTTTTTGAAAATGAAATGATAACGAAACTTTTCTCTAAATGTGAAATATCAAGAACTCTCATACATGCCGAAATATTACTTGCACAATAAAGACACTCGAAATTCTAATGTGCCAAAGTAATCATATTGTCGAAAACCCCAAAGTCTTTGCTAATATTTAGATACCAAACAATATTCAAACTTAACATCATATAAATACCGAAAAAAAATTTCTGAAAACCCTAGTCTATCGGAAGCTTCAAAGTTAGCTAAAATATTCACCCTTATCTACAAAGCCGAAAACTCTTGTTTTACATAGACCACGAAAACTTCAACCAATCAAATTGTATATTGCATTTACTAATTACTTACAAAGTGACGAGAGTTTCTCTTACGTTGTAATACTTATATTAATTTAAATCCCAATATAAAATCACGAAAAATTCTCTACTGATATCAAATCATACAACACACTACACACATGACTAGTTCACTAGTTGAATTCCAACCTTAAACCCACGAAAACCTTAAGCATTCAACACCGTAGATTTTTATTAACATAGAAAACTTTCAGAGGTTTAATATAAAAGTATCCAAAATCAAAACATGTGCAACATCACATTGCTGAAAAATAAAGTCCCACATTCATGAAAACTTACTACACTTGAAATGGAGCAAACCCTAATTAATAATTATACTACCGCCTTCAAATGTCCACCCTTTTGTTCTAACCTCGAAACCATTCCCCTTTCTTAATACTTCTAGATTACTTAAGGTCACGAAAATATTACCTCAGTTTTGACAAGTAGAAAAATTGCAGAGATCATAGAACATCAATTGAATACTACTTAGCCAAGTAATTTACTTATGACGCCGTAAACTTATAAAACTTAAATATGTTTATGAGTTGTAGGTGGAATTTTACCTGCCAAATCTAGTAGCCTTTCTCTGTTTCTCAAATGTAATTCCCTATCTTTAAATTACTTAGCTTGGTTCTCAAGAAATCCTTTTTCTTCGATGCCTAGTGTTGTTGGCTCTCCACTTTACAAATAATAAGTTTATGTATATGCGTAGGGACCTCCTAGATGTACATTCCTTAAGGTAAGGAAATTAGATTAGTCATACTCACAATAATATTAAAGGCCACCACGTGTACTACTTGAAGCTTCTTGATCGTTATTTTATCTATAATATATAAAAGTTGTCAAGGGCTTTGAATATAGGCTTATATTTGATTTTATTACGAACATTGCCACCCCCTATAGCCGGCTGCTATGAGAGACGTTCCGATGTTCATGAGGGTATTTATGCCATTAAAAAAATAGTATAAATAATGTCCACTTTAGCCCTATGTGTGGGTTGTATTACATCAGTGGCATCATAAATGCGATTTGTATTTATCGATATTTGGTAATATTATGCATTTTTTATTCGTTTGAATTTAATATGTGGTGCTTGGAATATCATCAGTCGTTAGACGAAGGGTCATCTCGGATAGGAGTCTTATTTATATGTTCTGACTGGACGCTTCGGTGTTGCTGGGGTTGTTTTGTATTTCATTGTTGTTTATTGATGCTCCGTATTTGTGTGTGTTTTTTTTATTGTGCAGGTTTGAAGCTATGATACAGTCGTGCAGCGTCCTGCGGGTTTGAATTTTTTGTATATCATGGTTGTTTATCGTTGTTCTGTAGGTGTGTCTGTTTGTTTACTGTTGCAGGTTTAAAGAGGTACAACAGTGCAGTTATGTCGCGACTGCGTAAGGTCGTGTATGTTGGGGTCATTTTTTGGTTATTGTCGTCGAGCTTTTTTAATGATGCAGTCGTTCATTTATCATCCCATTGCGTGTTATCTGTGATGTGTTCCAATCTATATTGCAGTCGTTACTCCACCTACTGGAGTTGTGATAGAATTCGATACAGTCGTGGGATTATCTCTCCCCTGTTGTTTACTGTTTCAGGTTTAAATAGATGCAGGTAAGGTCGTGCACGATTTTTGCAGCGAACGGCATATCTCTGAGGTTGGTTGGATCATTTTTTGGTTAGCGCCATTGGTGTTTTGTAATGAAATGGTCGTGCGCCTATCATTCCATTGCGTGGGATTCGTGTGGTGTTTTGAAGGTGTTGCATGTACGTTTTTGGTGATAAAAAATTTAACTATTGAAAGTCGGTGTCTCTTAAATAGGGGCTCATACATGGTCGATTTTAAATGTGTTAATGAGTGAGATCGTTTTGAAGGTGTTTCCTGTACGATTTTTGTGAAAAAAAATATTTTTTGTTCGTTTTAATTTGAATAGTGTTATGTATTTGTTTGTTGTCGCCAAGCTATGTTGCAGTCGTTCCTCTACCTACGTGTAATGAACGTGGGATTGTCCCTCCACTGTTTATTTACTTTTGACGGTTTCGAGAGATACAGTCGTGTAGTTATATCTGGACTGCGTGAGTCGTGCACGTTTTTGGCTGTTGGAAGCATATCTCTATGGTTGTTAGGGGCCTTTTTGGGTATAACCATTGGTGTTTTGTAATAATACAGTCGTGCACGGTTGTCAAGACATTTCTTTGGGTTATCGTCGTTGGTGTTTTGTAATAATACAGTCGTGCACTTATCGGCCCAATGCGTGGGATTCGTGTGGTGTTGGGACGTGTTACACGTATGATTTTTGTAATAAATGCGACGATTGGTATTGATTTTATTGATCTATGGACGACCTTTATTGTGCTTTTTTTATTCATTTTAATTTAATATGTGGTGCTTGGAATATCATAGGTCGGAGAACCAATGGTCATCTCGGTTGTTGCATTTAACGACCTTAATATGATTTTGTAGTTCATCTGTTTTTGCTCTACGTTTCGTATTATCATTATATTGATAATGACTTTAAATAGGTAGTACGAGTTGTTTAATGATACATGTGTTTATTTAACAGCAATGATATAATTGTGTCGTTTTGTTTTGTTAATTCCATTAAATGAACGTTCTAAGGATTTTGTTACTCAGTGGTTAAGTTACTGTAATTGCATTAAACGTATTAATGAATGGGCGACTGCAATCCAATCGGTCTTACAAATTTCACCATTGAAATGCACAACTATAGCCCCGCAACTGAGTGGGGTCATCGTCTCTTAAATATGGATTAGGGCTCGGAAATCGCAGAGAATACAATACTGTTGAAAATGTTTTTGTAATTCAAAGGTTTTGTTTGTTGACAATAAATCATTTCATATTATGATAATGTTGTTTTAATAACGTTATATAATTGCATTAAATGCATTAATGAATTAACGCATGTAATACACTTCGTCATTTAAAGGTACATTATTGACATATACTTGCTCAGCTGAAAACAGTTGACTGAATGAGGTATTTTATGTAGTCGTGTTAAGACGTTTATGAAAAATGTGGGAGATACTGAAAACAGGCGACTAAATGAGATCGTTGAAGGAATCCGTCTGTTGTTGACTTTATTAATTAGTGTCTTATGCATAATCGATGTTTATGAATATCATAATTAATGATACGCAGGTTAATGGAACGAAACGTTTTTCTTTGGAATTATGGCAACGAGGCCATTCGTATTCCTATTATATTGATTTAGTGAATTTAATATAACTACAGTATGTTAACATACATTGGAGATAGGCAAGGTTCGAAAATCGATGAGGGTACAATGCTTTGAATCGTATTGTAGTAGGATAGTTATAGTCAGGGTTTAGAATCGGATAAGAATATACTACTGCTGAATTTCACGCGTTTGTCTGTATATTATCTTATTGCGGCTCAAAGGTTTGGATTTTAATTATTAGAACAAATCGTTTCGTCTTCTAATTAAATTACATTAACCGTATGTAACATAATATGGCTGTTGACGCGGCTGGGAAATAGATGAGAATACAATATCGTTGAATATCTTATTGTAGTTAAATGCTTTTAATTCTGAACATCAGTGATTCCGCATTATCATTAGATTACTATAATTTCATTATCCGTATTAAGATGACATTATTGTAGTTTAATGATACATGTGTTAATTTAACAACAATGATATAATTGTGTCGTTTTGTTTTGTTAAAGTTTATATAATTCCATTAAATGAACTTTCTAAGGATTTTTTGTTCGTGGTTAAGTTACTGTAATTGCATTAACGTATTAATGAATGGGCGATTGCAATCCATTGCGTCATCAAAATTTCACTATGAAGTTTTCCGGGCGACTATAGCCACGCGACTGAGTGAGGCCATTGTCTCTTAAATACGGATTAGCGCCTGTAATACACTTCACCATTTAAAGGTATATATTGACATATACTTGCTCGGCTGAAAAGCAATTTAGTGAATGAGGTCGTTATGTAGTCGTGTTAAGACGTTTTTGAACATGTGTGAGCTACTCAAAACAGGCGACTATATGAGATCGTTGACGGAATCTATACGTTGTTGACTTTATTAATTAGTGTCTTATGAATAATCGATGTTTATGAATATCATAATGAATGATACGCAGGTTAATGGAACGAAACGTTTTTTTGTAATTATGGCAACAAGGCCATTCGTATTCCTATTACATTGATTAGTGAAGTTAATATAATTGCATTACCACGTTAACATACCTTGAAGATATACTACTGCTGAATTTCACAGGTTTGTCTGTATATATGTTATTGTGGCTCAAAGGTTTGGATTTTAATTATGAGAACAAATCGTTTCGTATTCTAATTAAATTACATAACAGCTTACCTTCTGATTCTGAACATCGGTGATTTCTCATTATCATTAGATTACTATAATTTCATTATCCGTATTAAGATGACATTGCTATAGCTAATGTTGGGCCCCCGATTAGAATACCCTACCGCTGAAGTTGATATGGTTGTGTTCCTTAATTGATGACCTCTCAATCGTTTTAATACACTACCGCATTTAAATTTGCGATATTGAAAATTATTTAGGCGATTGAAAAACAGTCTACTGAATAATGTATTGTTTTCTGAAATATGTGATGTATAAAGCGGTGTAGAAATAAGTTTCCCTTTCTTCATGACAAATACATGTTCTATACCCGTTTCAAATACATTCGCTTAATCTTCTCTTATTGTAGTTGAAAGGTTTTTTCCTTTAATCCTATGACAATCAATCGCTTCATATTATTCTATATATATATATATATATATATATAGAATCCTTTGTCCAATTCTTAATATTAAGAAACAATATTAGTTGTGTGGTTTTTAAATCATATGGTTCTACCGAGTAATTATTCCTTACTTAACTCTTTAACCCCGAAGATGGGAAAACACTACAATAATTGTTCGGCTGTTGCAGTCCTGGAGAGCTACTAATTTTAGAAGGAATGGAGAGCTGATGTTAGTTGGCTTAATGTTACTGGATGAAGAGGTATTAAATTTTTACTTTATATGCAATTCCACCTCCTCCCCCACCCCACCCCAGCCAGTCTAATTTGTTTTTGTTTGTTATAGGATACTCATGCAAGCTACAATTAATAGTGCGCTGGTGGGAAATTTTGAGCGCCTGCTTGAAGAGGGCTGTCTGTTTTCAATATCAAACTTCGATATTGTCAATTCTCCAGAAAGATATCGTACAAAGAGCATAGTTATATGATACGTTACAATAGACGTACAACTATGTCTCAGAGTGCTGGTCATGATCTTATGATAAAAACAGAAAAATTTCAGTTTCAGTCCTCTCAGTATTTGAGATAATGCCGGCTTGCAGATTTATTTACCAGGTTCGCTCCCCTATCTCTATAGAATGGCTATGTAGTCCTCATCTGGACGTGGAGTTATATTAGTTCATCTAAGAAATTTAACCCCCACGCCCCCCCCCCCAATTAGATGTCATTGCACTGGTTTCATCCATTGTTGAGCCGGATGACAATGGTAATGGGAATTCATCGCGGACTATGGTGAATATAATTCTGGAAGGGTATGTTTTTTGTCAACAATCTTATTATTCTCATTCATAGTCTGCATTTAGTCAATTGTCGATAAGGAAATGTTTCTATTTGTAGCGGTTACCGTGCAACCGTTACTGCTTGGGATGAGAAGTCGCGCGAGTTTTATAAGAGGCTGAAGGGAATTGTTGGGGGCGATACTGTGATTATAGTGACAAATATCAATCCACGGATGTTTCAAGGTGTTTTGTATGTCAAAGTACTGTTTTTCTGCTCAATAAACATTTGTAATGGTATTGTTTAATCAGGTGGTTTATTTCTGAATACAACATCTTCAAGTGTTCTTTACATCAATGGAGATGGCCCGTCGGTTTTGGATTTCCGCAAACGGTAAGAATTTCTTTGTTCATTTGTACAGTTCCATCTATTCTGTAATTTCGTATTTTTTATATTGATTTAACAGTTTATGCTTATTTTTTATAGGATGAATCTAGAGAACGGTTCTACATCTTTGCCATTAGTTACCAATGTCAGACCAGTAACAAAGAGCAATCTGTCGGATATATACGCTATGCTACGTTCGGACCCTGAACAGGTTTGTTCATATATTTATACGATGGCATGGTATGTTGTTCCATTGAACTAATGTTATTTGTTCGTTAGGAGCGTGATTTTTCGTGCGAAGCAAGGATAACTGACATAATTAGCCGAAGTGGTTGGAGTTATATTTCTTGCTCCACATGTTCATCCAAGTTGAGAAAGTCTGAGGGCTCACTAATTTGCAACAAATGTGACAATTTGAATGCTTTGGGGGGGTTTTGCGGTATTGTTCACTGTGATATATTAACAACTAACACCCGGTATCAACCCGGTTAAGTAATTCATTCGTGTTTATTTGCTACATTTTCTTTGCATAGATTCCGTATTGAGGTGACTGTTAATGATGGCTCTGAATCCGGTACTTTTGTTATATTTGATGGGCCAGCTAGGAAATATACGAATACAACGGCGGAAGACCTGAGGAACACTATGGTGAATACCTATTTGTACCTATATTTTGATAATAGAATTGTCGTCACGTATTTTTCAATTGTCGCAGAAGACTGTAATTGAAGACGACAGTATTGGAGTTGAAGAGCTTCCTGATTGTATCGTTCTTTAGTTGGGAAGTCTTTAACTTTATTGTGAGGACCAAGCCGTTTGATTTTAAGAGTTTATATAAAAGCCTGACGGTTACCGGTATGTCGGAAATTCTTGAAGTTAAGGGCGTGTCCGATCAGCAAAAGCCAGCTGAGGTAAAACCCAGAGATAGACTGTGAATGTTTTGATGGTGGTTTATTGTGTTTCATTTTCTAAATGCAGGCATCGATTGGTGCTCTTCAGTCTTCGCATCCCCTGTCAGATAGCGTATCCATGGTTGAACACGTTCTTTCAGATGAATTGCAGGATTTTACAGAAAAACCAAAGGCGTCTGTGGGAAAAAGCGCGATAGGACTCGAGCTGCTGCAAAGGACCTCTGTGCAATAGAAAGCAATACAGATGATGACGATGCTGTTTTGGCAACGTTTCAGAAGAGTAAACGCAAGAAAATCAAGAAGGAACCAACGGACCAGTCCCATTAGTTTTCCTGATTCTATCTTATCTTATCGTTGTTTTGCGCTGCTTTAGTATGTTGAGCTATCTATTTCACCGTCTACCTTGAAATTCTAAGTTCATTTATCGTTTAATATGATCAATTTATACAATAAAATTGCTGCCAATAAGAAATTGATACCAACATTATAGTACTGGCGCTTTATTATAGAAAGCTGTTATAATAATGTAGGTGCTGGTGTTATTCAATTTCAACTATCTAACTAATCACAATTAAAGGTTCCCTTTAATATTAAGTCGCGACTTTTGTATTTTTTTAAGTATTAATAATGGGTAGTGGTTGATGGCAACATTATATTACTGAGAGTATTATGGAAAACTGTTACAAAAAGATTTAATTGTTGAGATCCTTCATAATTGAGGCCTGAAATCGTAGTACTGAATACTGTATGTTATAATCGCTTAATTGCATAAGTTGCATTGCTTAATTGCGCTGTTGGAGGATCGTTTTAAATTAGGCCATGCCTTTTGTATTTATTTAGTTATTGATAAAGGTTATTGCTTATATATTACCATTATTCAGCGACTGACATTTAAAATTCCCTGTTTAAATATTTAACTACTTAATTACATATAAATTCTTCTATAATAATCCAATAAAATGCACATTACTTGAAAATAAAATGTGTCAGTCTTATAATTTTTTCCATAATAACTATTTAATTAGTTAAATACATATCAATTCGTTTATAATAACAATGAAATAGTACAGCTGTTTAGCTTCCAGTCTTTCATTAATTCATTCAAATGAGTAATTGGTTCGTGGGGGTCCTGAAGGGTTTTGGGGTGAATATGTGAAGGGGCATAGGTTTTGGACAGGTGCTATTCTGTGAATAGCTAAAATAACTGGGCCCTTTAATCAACTCTTATATTCATTTCAGACTGCTTTCTTATCTGTAACCTGCGATACAGGTCGCGCCCCTTCACCTTGACGCACCTGATTAAATTGTATGCGACCATTCAGCTTATCTCTGGGTATTTAATCTCGCGATATTTTGAAAGAACTAAATATACCTATTGTTTTCGAAACTTAATTGATGAATGAATACGCAGTTATTTACAGAGAAGTTTTGCAGATTTACAAAATTCACTATCTCAAATGATCGTCCGTATCGACAGAAAGATTGATGACTACGCGCAAAGCGCTGTTCAGAGGTTTGATGCATTGCAAACTAGATACGATGTCCATGCCACTATGCTGAAGGATATGGGAAGAAAGATTGACCAACACTTTGAACAGATCAACTTGAAGTTGACAACGTTAGAGAACAGATTAGTATTACTGTTACACGCCAATTTATGTAATCATTTATATGCTTTATTTTCATATTAAATATCTCGCTTCCGATGAATTCTTCGCGCTAATATTCCTACACATGCAGATGATTTGCGCGGGCCAGCGAATACTTCTGTTCATGCGGAGGACGAGCAACGAATACGTTGCAAAATACAGCGCACTCTTTCAACTATGGGAAAAAAAGGAAAGCATCCGGTCATTTCGCCGACTACCATACCAAACTCCCTCTCATATACTGTCACAGATAGTTCCTCTAACACTGCATTTGATAATCGTATTAGTAGGATTCTTGCTATGTATCCACATGTATCTGTGATCGTTGAGAACATGGGCCCACCGGATCTTTGCGTATCCAGCGTGGACAGCAGTTTCTTGCAACGCTGATGAAAAATGCTTCGTGGCTGCTTGACGAGGTATGTTACGTTATATTGAGGGGTGATATTTGGGATCCTATAATTGAATAAAAATTGTTTTTTGTAGCATTGATGAATGCCTGCGCGGGTTTATTGAACTCCAGAGGAAAACGGATATCGCACGCCCTTCCATTGCATTCATGAGTACTGCTTTCAATCAGGTATTTGCAGCAGAGTACAGATTGGAAGGTGAATATGACCTTTCTGTAATCAAGCCTTATGCCGACGGCACCATACTCGACTGGCCTGCAACGCCGTGGAACGCATCTAATATCATCGTTGTCCCAGTAAACGTTAATCAATGTCATTGGGTTCTTGCAATAGTAGACTACAGAGCAGGGAGTGTTACTGTACATGATTCAGACAAACGTGCGATATGGATATGAGATTTTTCAACCAGGCTTTTGATAGGACATTGCATACCATGCAATTCTACTTGACCATCTTCATTTGACGAATGGGCGTACTGAGTTCACCATTACAAGAGATGAAAATTATCCCCGCCAAGCTACAGCGTAAGGCGTCGTTGTTTATCATATATGTGTATGCATGAAACGTACGTACCATTTTTGAAAATTGTTCGTTTCCTCTAATTTGCTGACAGGGGTGAATGCGGTGTACACGTCTTGCGGTCGGCGTTTGCCTTGATGTTTACAGACGATTCTGTCTACGGAATCACCAAAAACAAATAGAAGATTTCAGAAAGTATCTCGCGCGTTGCTCTTACCTGCAATAGATGGATATGAATGCTTAAGTTTGCAGTTTAACTTCTTTGTCGTCTTCTCTTCCTTGCTATATTAGTAAACATTTACTTTATGTTATTTGATGGTCTTCCTCTCGGCCAGAAAAATTAAACGTTGCACTATTAACATTCAATATAACAATTTAATTTGCAGTACTGACCAGTATTTACACGTCACGTTAGATTGGAGGAATTCTGGCTTCCCAATATGTACAACTGAAGTTTACACGACCGATTAATAATAGTCAATTATATATCACAAGTTTTTTAATGACATTGTTAAATCATATAGTCATACAATCATTATATATCGTATAATTACATATTGAGTACGGATACAAGTATGTTAGATTGATAAACTCTAATGCTAAAAAGCAACGTCAAGTCAATTATTAAATTCTAAATGATGTATATAGCGCATAATAACTTTCTATCGAAGCTCATTATAAGCTCACATACTGATACTGTAATCTGCTAACTTATTAAACCTATAAAGGCCTCAGAAGTAAAGGTTAAAATGATCGGCCCACAATTAATTTATTTATTTCAGCATACTGGGTTATTTGAGAACGAGTGCCCAACGTTTATCTTATTATTACTGAATTAAATTTCCAATCCCGCTACTCTAAACCCCTCCCTCGCAAAGAAAGGAAGTATCGAAACGGTCAGAGTATATTGTCGCCGGATTTTGGAAGCACGGTCTGGTGTTGCGCAATTGAGAGATTAGCAAGATTATTTCTATCTGTAGGATTGAATCTATTAATATTTGTCGTCGAATTGCCATGGTAGCAAGATCTTTGAGGTTAGTACTATGTTGTATTTATGACTGTGAAATATGATATTTTCCAAACCTCCAAAATTTCTGGGAATGGGTTTTTGAATGTATCCTGTGATGTTGTTAAATGATGTGTTGTTATTGTGCTAAGTATCAATTTGCGTTTCTGAATGTATCATATGATATTGTCAACTGATATGCTGTTATTGTTCTGAGTATCAATTTCCGGCCGTACATTGTTTTAATACAGGCAGTATTAGAAACACAGTTCCCTAGAGAATCTGTGAAGCCAGGAAGGTGGTGATATTTGCCACTTTTAAGGAAATATGCACGCATCTAATGGAAGTCTTGAATACAGCAGAGATAGCTGAGATGGTTTTCAAAAAGCCAATTTGGACATTTAATAGTGTCCGCAGAGAATTTTCAGTTATCAGGACAGTTGTTGTGGTATATGATGCAGTGTCAAATCAAATATGATGACACGGATGATCTGTGGATGGTTATTGAAGATAGACCCGTAGGGTTTTCATCGGTGGAATACTCGCTGCTAACAGGCCTCAAATTTGGCCCTGAGGATCCAATAGATGTTATACAGCCTTTATTACAAGACATTTTTGGAAACAAAAGAAATTATGTTGCGAGACATAAAGAACCGACTGAATACGATGAGAAGCCATTCAGATAGTACCATTGATGTTGAGAAGCTAAAGTTGGCGTGTTTGATGTTTGTCGCCGGCGTGATTCAATTACGAAGTAATAGAGAGAGTGCTTACGTCGATCCTGCAATAATGTATCTGGTGGAAGATTTTGAGAAATCAATGCTTACCAATGGGGAACCATAGCATTCAATGAAGCCCTAACGTCACTTAAGAGGGATCTCTCCCAGTACACTGATGAGTCGACCGTTGAGCAAGCGAACAAAAATCCAAACTTAAGTTTAGGAGGTTTTGTACATCCATTTCACGGTAATAATGCTGTGTTTATTAATTCAGTTGCTATATCTATTATTTCACATTGACTTTGAAATAAAATGTACATCCTTATTTAGATATTTGCTTATGAATGTATCCCTGGAGTTGCAAAGTCGTTTGCGAAGAGACTTGAGGGATAGAAGCTAGCCTTCCACGAATGTACTATTGGAAGACAAAAGATTGGAGTACTAAGTACTCGCCGAGGTTGGAGCAGGTCATAGAAGCTGTTTCTTCTGAAGGTGTTGGCAGATGTATTTTGTAGCCAACTGTTGAAGAATCCGCTTCCTTCTTTATTAGATCAAGTCACTCCGAAGTCCAGAACCGCACTCCACTGCTGTGGAAGGTCAATATGTGTTTGGAGAAGGGAGTTACGGTTATTTGTCCTCGAGTAGCAGGAAACGTTTCAGCTAAGCATGCAAGAAACGTAGATGCAACAGAGATTGAGGAAGAGTGTGCCGCAGAAGAGGACAATGAACATAACAGTCCGAAATCATCGGGTAGTAAAGATTCGGCCAGTTGTGACTCTATATCAGAAGACGTTGTTGTTGTTGAGGGTAGGAAAATGTCTGGTAAGAAATCAGGAAAAGGTAATGAACAAGGTGATTAGTCGGAAGTCCACACACGAAAAAAACTGAAACGACAGGGAAAACGTCTGAGTGAAACTGATCCGTCAAGTGGGTTCGTCGATTCGGTGAAAAAATCAAAGTTATCGAATCAGAAGCGCGTGTCACGGTTAATGCAGAGAGCGAAAGAGACGATGAGATGGAGAATGAGGATGGTCAGCCGAGAAACATGAGGTGCAAGAGGTAGTCAGCATGCCTGATGAAGACGTTACACAGGCGGAAGAAATTTCGAGTTGTTAGATTTATTCTGATTTAATTATATTTTTATATGCCTCTAGTATCATACTAACATTATGTACTCGGTTTGATAATTATCCTGGTCTAACCGCTTAACTTTTTACGTGCAGTTGTGCGGAAAAATGCAGGCGCTGGAACACAAAATGCAATTCAGTCGAGGAAGTATCTACTGTGAAAATGTCATCTCTGCAAGCATTGGATGGAATTCGACAAAGATTGGTTGTTGTTGAAAAGAATGGAGGAACACTTTTGGATATTAATTTCATAAGTGACAGGATGACATCCATCGAAGAGGGTTTGAAGTGTTAGACGAGAAGTAGTACAGCTCAAGGCGCAGGTTGATGTATTATCAGACCCTCATTGCACAGGTGGTATTTATTTTTTAATTCTCGATATTGATATTTTGAAATAGCATTGGTTACAAATAAATCTACCATCTGCTCACAAATTATTTTCGTAGACCAGCCGCTGACATGGCTGTCAATACCAAAAACGTAAATAATATTGTAAACAATATAACGTCATGTGCAGTTGAGGGAAATCAGCAACTTCCAGCTTCTGGAAGGCTTAAGCTTGCAGAGGTAAGCGTTCCTACTAACAATTCTGCTGTTTCAAGACAAGCTTATACCCATCGTAAGCTTGACGAGCATATTCTGTATAAGCTAACATTCTGGCCAATGGCAGAACAAGAGATTAAAACTATGCAGCAGTGCCGCCAGAGTGGCCTTTCTGGAAATCCTTTGTCGCCGACCTTCTTCCGGACCCTAATGACAGCAAGCCAACCACTGCAAAATGATGTGAGTGTGTAATTGAATATATATAGTCATAGAAATATGTATCACCGCTGTTTACAACAATATAAAGATTTACGTATATATAGGTGCATATTCATGGTTATGTGATGAATTGATTGGTTCTTTGTTTTAAAGCATGTTGATGAATGCATCCGCGGTTTCATTGAGATGCAATTAAAGTGCAAAATCCCCTCGAAGAATGTCGCTTTCATGAGCACGCTGTTCAGTCAGATTATCATGTCGCTCTCCGGTGTAAATGAAAGTGTTAGATTGAGTGAATTTACGCCATACACGCTTGGAAAGTACCCAGGGTGGCCTTCGTGCCCATGGAGCAGAGCGGAGACAATAGTTTTCCCGCTGGAAGTAACTAGCTGTGAATGGGTTCTGTGCGTTTTCCCGAATAATAGCTGAAATGGAAATTTGGGGACCCGCAGAGGGGAGCTCATGCAGATGCCAAGTTAGTCGATAACGCAATAGACAATGTTTCTATCATAATCAGGTCGTTGCTACAGGAATTGTCACTCTTGGCAATGGACTCTGCGTTATCAATTAAGCATTATGAACGCCTCCCGCAGCTAGCTGACAGGCAAGTTCCAGAGTTTTTATAATAATTATATGTGCATTGAAAAGGTCATTAAAGATTTGTGTTTTCGTCGTATGCAGTGGTGATACTGCGTAGAAGTAGTTTTCAGCGCATTTACGACGATGTTTTCTGAACATATTGCCGAGAGGTAACCAAGTCTCATTTAACGGAGTTCAGAAAATATTTGGCGGCAAGCGTTGTTGTTCTTCTCCATCTGGCACTGGCCACCGTGTGGATGTGAGTGAATGAGTGTGAACCATGGTTAATTGCTGGACTTTCTGCTATGGACGTGTCTGACATTAAACAATTGCATTTGTGATGTTTACGGTATCATTTCTCTAGCTGTCCATTTGTTGACTTTAGTACCTAAGTATGTCTGCTCTAATGGTAGGTCGTATCTTGAACCTTTTCATAACCTATGCGTCGAACCTGTTTCCTAATTATTTTCTGATGTTACTGTTATCGATTAATCCACATTTTAGACCGACTTCATTGATTGGTAGATTATGTAGTTTTTCATTTAACACTTTAAGACAACCATAATTGATATCGCTGGTATTCTAAATAAGGCATGTGTTGGGCATTCCGGCGACAAAATACGGTTCCGTGTATCTTATACATAACATATAATATTGCAGGATACCTTAGAAATCATTTTTAGTTGATATGTCCATATTATACTCCAGTCGTGTATTGTAAATATTGTCAAATATAGATTTTATACGTGTAGTATGTAAAAATATTGCGTTATGTTTTAACAGTCGTGCAGTAATTTTCGTATAGTCGTCCAGTTCCTCGCGGATGTCAAGAATACGGGTTGAATAAATCAATAAATCTATCAGTATTCAATATTTATGAAGGCTTAACCAAACCTCCTAATATTATTCAGCAATGTCGATTTGTTGACACATTTAATTTGATTTTAACATCAAAATTTTAACATTTCTTCGTGGATCACCCTTAAAACCAGAAAACGTGGATTTTATATGACAATAGCTCATTCCCAGTTTCCTGATAGTTTACAAGGTATGTTGTATATTGCACGACTGATGCTGAGGATATCGTGTAACTAAACAATTTCTCTCTTTGCGCAACTCTATTGAATTCTTTGCACATTTATACTAAAAATAATAAATTTCCAAGTAAACAATTATGCTACACTGTTATGTACCTCTCTGAGGAAGTCTAAGAGACAAACTGCATGATAAATTGATTCAGTAGAACATTTTTTATATTAATACGTGCATGTATTAACCTTATAGCACCCCTTAAAATATGCATAAATTATTGAATATCTGCAACAATCAGTGATAGCTATATGTTTCGGCGAATTGAAAAATTTCATGCAATTGTCTTACATTGTATGTATCTGATTCCAAAGCAACGAATCTTAATTGACTCTTCATATCTCTCCAACAGCGTTAACAACTTACCCTTACTGAGTATAGAGTAAGGAGTCGAAGTATAGTTGCAAAAGGGAATTGACATAATAGAAAACGAATCGGAGTACATTTACCAAAAAGCAAACATTCGATAATGGAGAGGATTTTGAAGATTCCATCGACAAGATATTTCGGGAACTACACGATGTGATTAATCATTTAGCAGGGAGGATAGCAAACAAGTCGATTGTTATTCAAGAACTGAAAATCGACAGTGTGGGAATTTGCTAATGAGTTACGATTCACTTACACAATATATGCAATACAGATCACGAAATTTCGACAATCGGTATCAATCAATATTGCAGGCAAATTCTGGAGCAGCTTTGCGACTTGGTATTGCAATCTTTCATTAATTACATATATATTCTTATGAAAAATTATCTGATTTCTTATTATTATTCAATGTGGTAGATTATAATACAGAGGTGCAACATGGAAGGAAAAGACTAATCTCCGAGGAAAATAATGTCAATGATATAAGGATCACCGCGCAACTGGTACTACAAAGTTCCCTACAATTATTTTACATGCATGTGCTGCTATGCTCAAAGCTAATATATTTGATCATTATATCGACGTATGTAATGTGCAAAATTTCCAATATCAGCATCAAAGAGAAGCCGCAGCAAGCACAGCAAAGATGCGGAAGCTGTTGGATACAATGAAGAAAGACCCAGACTTGTTACAAGGTAATTGAACAAAAACCTAGGTTTGGAATTTGTCATAGAATAGTTTCAAAAATGATTTCTGATATGAATTCAGGGGTCGCTCGGAGATCTTTATTGTCAAATAAAAGGAACATCTCAACTTCTACAGTGATTACCCAAGGAAGATTAGCCATTGTCCTCACTGTCATGCATTGATGTGGAAATCAGAGTCAGCAAAAGCAAGAGCGAGTAGCAAAAATTTAGTGTTTACGCTATGTTGTGGCCAGGGAAGAGTTTCACTCCCTCCACTTGAACAGCCTCCGTTATATCTTGAGGAAAAGTTGTCAGATATATTTTTCGGCAATCTATACGAGTCTATAACTCAATCATTTCCTTCACATCAATGGGTGCAAAAATAGACCCAACGGTGAAACCAAGAACAGGTTCGTACGTCTACAGAATACATGGACAAAACTGTCATAATATGGTTCATGCTTCCTGCTGAAGGTGAGACTCCAAAATTTGCTCAGCTCTATATCTACGACACATCAAATGAAGTTTCAAACCGTTTAGGAACGTTGTCCAGAAAAAGTTCAGAAAATTTGGATACAGAAGTGGTTTCAGCACTCATTCAAATGATGGATACATACAATAAGCTGGCGAAAGTTTTTCGAATGGCACGGGAAAGATATGAATCTGGTGAAACTGCTGAACTATCAATATTACTACTTGGACGAGGGCATAGAGGAAAGCAGTACGAACTTCCCTCCACGGATGAATTGCTGGATTGATAGTTGGAGATCTTCCTGAAACGATTGGGAAAGAGACATCATAGTCCAGACAAAAATGGTCCGCTAAAGAGAATCAGCGAATCGCATCCTTCATTTATGGCAATGCAATATCCTTTGTTATTTCCGTTTGGACAGTCTGGATTCCATGACCAGATACCCTGCTCAGATAAGGTCCACAAGCTCTACCAAAAGGAGAACATAACTATGCGTGAAGACTATGCATCAAATACAGACTAGATTATCGGAAGGTCAAGGTATTGTACGGTCTGGACGTCTACTCCATCAGTATGTTGTCGATGCTTACACAGCGATCGAACAAGAAGGCTGCG
>JAPQWV010002110.1:0-64055 GCA_027422505.1 Craterostigma plantagineum
TTCACTTAGATACATGGTCCTCGAATCATGTATTCAAAATGTTGTGCGAGGGTATGACATAAACAAATAAAATCGCATTTAATCATTTCAGCGTAAATGCAAATTAAACTTGCATATCTGAATGTGCGACATATTCTTTTCTATGTATAATTTTTTTTTAAATCTTTTTTCGTAAGCATATTAATATTACTAATATTATGGGGACAGATTATTTTGCTACGATCATTGTCCACTCCTAAAATCTCAAACGACACTTGAAAGGATCATATGCCGTCAAGTCACGTCGCCAAACTAAAGAGTCCTAAGTACATAGAATGATGGGGAAATTTATAGTCAGACCCTTGTCAGCAAGTTTTTTAAATGGTTCAGTCCCTGTCAGAAGTCCCAATAGTTTAAAGGACCAACTTTTTCGAAAATGACAAAGTAAGGGACAAAAAATGTATTGACGAAAATACCCTTCATAACATACTGAAGTAATTGTTATATTTTTCGGCGACTTTCTGTTATGCTGTTAGATTATATTGTTACAAAGGTCTGGTAAATTGTTATTATCCATCCCTCATCTATTACTATATGCAGAAATAGTTATCAACAGAGAACATTTATTTTGTGAATCTCGTTTTTACAGTGAATCGAGCTCCGAAATTTCGAATGCCCATTAACCAACCAATTTCGGCGTAGATAGGATGTATGTGTTACTCACGAAGCAAAATGTAAGATTGTAATGAATTTTTATCTTTCTATTTAGGGTTCTAATTTGCAAAAAATAAGTACGAAATCAAAGTCGTTTTTGGCAACGATTACATCTATAGGATAAAATTCGAAGTGCCCATAGCATGGGCAGCTCGGTGCGGCACATGTTTGCTCTTCGTCCGACGTTCATCTTTTAATTTCGCGAAAATACGGTCGACCCCAATAATTTAAGTACATTTTTACTGTGTCAATACTGTTACTCGGATTATGAAATCAGTTACTTGAGTATCAAAACTGTTATTAAACTGTAAGTAATGTTACTATGTGTAGGATTCAAATTTGCGAAAATAAGATGAAATCAAATCCGTTATTGGCAACGATTACGTCTGATAAGTACAGATTCGAAGTACCCATAGTACGGGCCGCTCGTGCAGCACCTCGTTTGGTCGTTCGATGATGTTCATCATTTAATTCTCGAAAATACGATCGACCCCTATAAGTTGGGTGTACTTTTTTCGTTTTCACTGATTTGTAAAATTCTCAAGATCTGTTATTACTAGTGTATGAGTTTCTGGTACTATGTTGACTAATTTTGTTACTAAATTGTCGGTGAAATTTCGGGCGGGGAAACCAGAATGAGATGAATTTTGGGCGGGAGCCTAAATAAAATCAAGCATAGATTATCTGTTACTCGTGTTGTGTAACATTGTTACCCAACTGTCAGTTTCTGTTACTTTATCCTAACAAATTGTTACTGAACACAGTTAAATTGTTACTATGGAAATCAGTAAACAACATACGGTTTACGTTTAAGATTAATTGAAGATGTCATTAATTTTGTTGAATCACTTATGTTAGGTCGACCATTTGGATTGTAGTTAACAACTAATAGTTCAGATCCACAAAGATTTGTGTAAGTAGAATCAATTTGGTAGAATCATGATCATCCTCTCAAGAAGATTTCTACTTGTTTTTCATACTATATATACTACAACTTTTTCAATTCCAACACAATCTCCACGAAAATCACAATCTAAACTAATAAGTTTTTAGCTAAACTTCGTAAATTGATATATTTTCGGTGAATGTAGCGTGTTTTTAACATAAAATTTGAAAATAATAAAGTAAACTAAGCATATATTAAATTGTTATTTCGAATAGGTAATCCGTTACTCGTTTTGTGTAACTTGTTACCCAACTGTCAATTTCCGTTACTTTATCCTACACATTGTTACCGAACACAGTGTAAATTGTGCTGTGGAAATCAGTAAACAACACAGGGTTTACATTTAAGATTAATTGAAGATGTCATTAATTTTGTTGGATCACTTATGTTAGGTCGACCATTTGGATTGTAATTAACAACTAATAGTTCAGATCCACAACGTTTTGTGTAAGTAGAATCAATTTTGGTAGAATCATGTTCATCCTCTCAAGAAGATTTCTAATTGTTTTTCATACTATATACTACAACTTCTTCAATTCCAACACAATCTCCACGAAAATCACAATCTAAACTAATCTGTGTTTATCTAAAACTTCGTGAATTGATATATTTCGGTGAATGCAGCGTGTTTGCAACATAAATTTGAAAAAGAATAAAGTAAACTAAGTTGTTATTTCGAGTAGGTCCCTGTTTACTCGTGTTGCGTAACATTGTTACCCATCTGTCAATTTCTGTTACTTTATTCTAATAAATTGTTACTGAACACAGTAAAATTGTTACTGTGGAAATCAGTAAACAACATAGGGTTTACGTTTAAGATTAATTGAAGATGTCATTAATTTTGTTGAATCACTTATGTTAGGTCGACCATTTGGATTGTAATTAACAACTAAAAGTTCAGATCCACAACGTTTTGTGTAAGTAGAATCAATTTGGTAGAATCATGTTCATCCTCTCAAGAAGATTTCTACTTGTTTTTCATACTATATACTTTCTTCAATTCCAACACAATCTCCACGAAAATCACAATCTAAACTAATATGTTTTTTATCTAAAACTTCGTGAATTGATACATTTCGGTTAATGTACGTGTTTGCAACATAAAATTTGAAAATAATAAAGTAAACTAAGCACATATTAAATTGTTATTTCGAATAGGTAATCTGTTTACTCGTGTTGTGTAACATTGTTACCCAACTGTCAATTTCTGTTACTTTATCCTAACAAATTGTTACTGAACACAGTTAAATTGTTACTACTGTGGAAATCAGTAAACAACATAGGGTTTACGTTTAAGATTAATTGAAGATGTCATTAATTTTGTTGAATCGCTTATGTTAGTTCGACCATTTGGGTTGTAATTAACAACTAATATTTCAGATCCAAATGTTTTGTGTAAGTAGAATCAATTTTGAAGAATCATGGTCATCCTCTCAAAAAGATTTCCACTTGTTTTCATACTATGTACTACAACTTCTTCAATTCCAACACAATCTCCACGAAAATCACAATCTAAACTATGTTTTTATCTAAAACTTCGTAAATTGATATATTTCGCTGAATGTAGCGTGTTTGCAACATAAAATTTGAAAATGATAAAGTAAACTAAGCACACATATTAAATTGTTATTTCGAGTAGGTAATCTGTTACTTCGTGTTGTGTAACATTGTTACCCAACTGTCAATTTCTGTTACTTTATCCTAACAAATTGTTAATTAACACAGTTAAATTGTTACTGTGAAATCAGTAAACAACGTAGGTTTTACGTTTAAGATTAACTGAAGATGTCATTAATTTTGTTGAATCGCTGGTAGGAGATGATGGCAAGCGGCTGTAATTTTTGGCATAAACCAACGATAGAATTGTCATTTCGGGTCACATTGGTCCTTGAAACTTATATTTTTGGTATTTAGGTCCTTGGGGCTGCTAATATAAACGTATGATGGGCCTGAACTGTGTTGAAAAATGGTTATTAGGGCCTGAACTCAAATTAACCCTAGAATGATCCACTTCGACAACTCTCACTAGGTTCACTCTAGCACTCGGTTATTTTTACCTTGGGATTTTTATTGATATCATCAAGTCAACACAAGCAATATTAAGTCAATTTACCTGTGATCGAGGCATTTTTAATCTTTCACCTACGTGCAAGACCGTCGATTTGGAATCATAGAGACTGTAAAGAGTTTTAATTTGGCTCTGGACTTAGAAGGGAAGGATAATTTTGGAATTGTGGACTAAAGATCTTCTTCCTTTTCTTAGTCGATCTCCTTCACCGGTAATTTTCTTTTCCATCCTTAAACTTTTTTCATAGTATTCTACACTTGCCCAAGCTGAAGCTTCGTTTCTCTACGAGGCTGAAAGAATATCTAAGGCGAAGTTCTTCTCGTTCGTTCTTGGGCGACACTGCGCTCCTTTTCTCTTAATCCCTAGTGAGGTTTCAGAGATTATCGACTTGAAGAAGTTCGCAGTTGTGGAGTTCGAACCCCAGGCCGTGCTTCTCTTCTCGTTGTCTCGATATAAGACCGGATTATCGTTGGAGAAGTTCACTTCGTGGTGCTCCTCTTTCCAGCCGTTTCTGATGAGTGTACGAGATTATGGAAGGAGAAGTTCACAGCAAGATCCATACCCCCCGTCTAATGACCTTTAGACACAAGAATGCGACTTAGACTGACCAATTTAAGCAACAAATCAGTCTCATGTCAGTGAAATCTGTTCCTGACGTAGATCGAGCATCTAAAGGTATCGTCATGCCCTAGTATTATACTTATATGTATAATGTTTTTGTATGTTTGAATTATTTTAGTATTATATATTTTCATTTAAAATTGAAAAATTTCAGGCAAGATAAAGCAGTTGTAAGTAAAGAAAACACATAGCATAGGGCATGTGAAAGCACGTAGGATCCACATAGTGCACAAATTATGGAAGGTTCAACATGCCTAATTTTCCGACAAAAAATTCGAACCGTTTTTCATCCAATGCCTTGGTGAAATTTCAGCTAGTGGATATGTCGTTTATCACAAAATACATGTCAATGGTGCCTTTTTTCTAGTGATCTTTGATAAAGTGATATCGTATGTCTATGTGTTTTGTGCGTGAGTGGTTAACAGGATTGCACGTAATCGCAATGGCACTTTGGCTATCACTATAAATGGGTATATTATTTAGATTGTACCATAATCGTGAAGCCGAGTCCGCATACCATAACATCTACGAGCAACAGCTGGCGGCCGGCGACATATTCTGCTTCAGCCGTCGATGTTGAAACGCAGTTCTGCTCTTTGGATGACCAGGAAACCAGCTTTTCGCATAGAAATTGAGCGCCATCGATGTGCTTTTCCTGTCCATTCGATAACCTGCATAGTCAGCGTCAGTGTAGCCAATTAGTTTAAAATTCGTACCTTTATGATACCACAATCCTAAGGTAGATGTGCCCCTTAAGGTAGCGCAAGATTCGCTTCACCGCAAGCATGTGAGATTCGTTAGGGTCGCCTGAAACGGGCGGATAAATAGGTGGCAAACATGATGTCTGGCCGGCTTGATGTGAGATATAGAAGAGACCCAATGCTGCTGCGATAGAGGATGATGTCGATCGTTTTTCCAGTGGATCGGCAGCCAACTTACAGCTTGGTGACATGGGAGTGCAGAGGGGCTTACTCTGATCTTGATGGAACTTTTTTAGAATATCCTTAATGTATTTTGTCTGACTGATGAAAATCCCATCATCGAGTTGTCTGACTTGAATCCCTAAGAAGAAATGCATTTCTCCCATGTGACTCATTTCAAACTTGCTCTTCATTAAATCTCCAAATTTTTTGCAAAGCCGTAGATTTGTTGATCCGAAGATGATGTCATCTACGTATACCTGGACGACCATCAGATATTTGTCTTGCCATTTGATGAAGAGAGTCGTATCGATCGTTCCTCGAACTAATCCAGACTTCACGAGAATTCACTCAGGACATCATACCAAGCACGTGGGGCTTGTTTTAGTCCCTAAAGAGCTTTACCAATCAATAGACGTGACCGGGGTGTGCTTGATCAACAAAGCCTTCTTGTTGAGCGACATAGACTTTTCTTTTAACACGCCATTAAGAACGGCGGTCTTAACATCCATTTGGTAGACTTTTTTTTTGAGTAAATTCCGTGTATATTTATAAAGAATGGAAATGTACATATGAGTGAGAGTGCAATCCCTCACATGCAAACCAGCAACAGACTACTGGTAGAGACCACAAATCAACAAGAAAAATTCATTTGGTAGACTTTGAAGTCTTTATGAGCTGCATAAGCCAGGAAGAGACGAATGCTTTGATTCGGGCAACACGAGCATATGTCTCGTCGTAGTCAATTCCTTCCTGTTGGTTATAGCCCTTCGCAACCAGTCTCGCATTATTCCTCATCACTTCTCCATCTTCATTCTTTTTGTTCTTAAATACCCATTTTGTTCCGATGATTGTTTTCTCATGCTGACGCGGTACTAGGGTCCACACTTGAAGGCGTTCGAATTGATTAATTTCATCTTGCATGGCAATAACCCAATCTGAATCCTTAAGTGCATCGGCTACATTGGTTGGCTTATTTTGTCTTAAGAAGTAGCTGAAGAAACTGTGTTGATGACGTGTCCGTACTCCACTCGAAGGATCACCAATAATCTGATCAGCTGGATGTGCTCGAGTCCATTTTTGCTCGCATGGTAGAGTAGAACTAGACACATCGACCATATGTGGACTGAGACTACCAATGATTTATTGTTCATTAGGTTGAGGTAAGTCAGATTCTGCACTTGGATTGAGTGTTTCTGATGAGACTTCCTCATTGACTGTTTTGTAGGCTCTTCCGTGATATGCGGTAAGTCTGAATCGGGTGAGGTAGAGACATTTGAAGAGCTTGGTATGTCGGCTTCGTCGAGTGGGGGAGTCCACTGAAGGTGTAGCATTAACGGTTTCTGGCCGATATACGAGAATGAAATATTGGGTACTCGCTTGTTTATTATTTTGTACGGAGTCTTATCGAAGCACTTCTGAACCACCGTCCTGTTCCGAGTGAAACAACGGTATTTACTGCTTCAGCCCAAAGGAAGTGTGGGAGGTCGGAATGGATCAGCATTGTACGGGCGGCCTCCACTAAAGTCATGTTTTTCCTTTCAACAACCCCTTTCTGTTGAGGAGTCATAGCGGCTGAGAATTGCTGACTAATGCCAAGTTTCTGATAAAATTCACTGAGATACTTGTTCTTGAACTCACTGCCGTTGTCCGTTCGGATAACTTGGATGGAATGTTGCAGCAAATTCTGTGTACTGTTCACGAAGTTAACTATCAAATCCCCTATCTCATCTTTAGTTCGGAGAAACTTCGTCCATGTGTAGCGGGAGTAATCATCAACGACAACTAGTACGTACTTCCGTCCACTGATACTCTATATCTGCATAGGTCCACAGAGATCCATATGTAACAAGTTTTACATGATAAGATGCTCGCTTCATTTTTCCTAGTTGAGATGCCGGATGCTCTTTTTGTAGGATAATAGTCGGTAGACCGTCAACCAACCTTTTTGTTGATAGTCTTTGAAGAGCTTTGATATTGAGATGAGACAAATGTTGATGCCTTAAGCTGTTCCTCTGAATTACAGTCTGAGAATGAGGCAAACTGCTGTCGAAATCCGCACGAACGTCAGGTTGATTGTATAAAGATTTGATTTCCGAAATCCTCGGAGGAGTTCTTTGTCCAGACTATCCAATATTCTACACCGGTCAGCAGAAGACCACATGGAATCCTTTGTCGCAGAATTGGCCTATGCTGAACAAGTTATGGCGGAGACCTTCGACGTAAGAGACATCCTTTATCGTCAGATATTCCAGAATGATGTCCCCAAATCCTAGTATGGGGGCTGAGTCATTGTTTCCAAATATGACTTTTCCATTTGGTCGGCCTTTGTAGTTGCTCAGCAGCTCTTGTATTCCCGTCATGTGTGTGGAGCAACCAGGGTCGAGGTACCACACATGATAGACCTGCAAAAATAATTAGAGCACTTTAGGTACCCACTTATAAATGGGTCCTCGCAGATTAGCAGATTTAGGTCATATTTGGTTCCTAAATTTTTTGTTAGTAGGAGCTTTAGCGACCCAAGTCATCTTCGAAGAAGTTGATTTGGGTTTGCCCTTTATAAAAAACTTCGCCTTTACGGTTTTCGTCTTTCTAGGTGGAGATTTAGGAACCCATTTGGGTTGAACCTTACAGGGAAGATTAATTTCAGCGCGGACAAATGCTTTAGTAGGCTTGAGCGTGGAAAAGATTTTTCATTGGATAGTCTCCTAAGGTGCTTGGGGGATTCGATCTTAACTGGATACCTTAGGTGAGAACAAGCATGTATAGCACCATATGCTTTCTTTATGGCTAGATCTTATTTCCTACGGGTTATCCTAGAAGCATTTGTACTTCAAAATGTGGTCGGGTTTTAGGAGCAAGTGAAGCAATTATTTTAAGAGTGGAAACAACTCTTTATTTCTACGAGTGTCATTTATTTTTGCAGAAGGAGATAAATTCTTAGTAGCAGTCAACTCTATGGGCTCCTTCTCTATTTTTAGCTTAGACACTCTCGCCTTCGACTCTAATGCTGGCTCTACGCTCCCTGTAGATGTAAGCAAAGTAGGATTAGAGTTAGAATTTTTCTGTTTATTTTTAATTTGCTGATTTTTCGAAGGCGCTTTTTCTTTCTTCACGCTTTTCAGAATGATGCTTTCTTTTGGAGGAGATGCATGAGAAATGGCTTTTGAGATGGAGGAAGCTTTGAGATTTTCCATCTCTTTTTGGAATTTTGTCTTTTTCAGCTTAAAAATTCTTTCTTTCTTTATCTAAGGCAGCTCGTAATTCCTCTATCTGCTTCACGATAGTAGGTTTGTAGAGAGAACTTTTAGAATGTATGTTTTTAGCTTCCTCGCTATCCGTTTGAGGCTCAGGAGGTAGGACTAATTCACTGACTGGCGTCAAGGATATTTCCCTAGATTTGTAGCTGTCAGTTAATTCCCTATAGTCTAAGGGGATTTGAGCCCTATGTGTGGCTTTTCTCTTAGCTAATTCTAAAGCCTCCAGAACGTCTGCTTTAGTGAAGTGCCTAAGAGTGTCTACGCTTAAGCCCATGTACTTTATATCGTAAGCTTCTTTTTTCTTTAACACACACGGGTTAGTGAAACCTAAGCCTTCTATGGGATTATAAATCTATATACTTGGACTGATTTAGATAGATGGTCTGTTCAGAGTGTCCCCTTCGCGTAAGAATATCGTTAATTTCTTTATTTTAGCGTACAACTTCTTACGTTCTTTGTCAGGACCCGCCTTCGGGCCCTCGTTATTCCGTTCTAATATTTAAATATCTAGTGCTTTGCTATCGCGCAACAACGTAAAAATGCGAATAAAATTTTTCATTTTAAACCTTGCGTGGAAGTACTATATACATGTCAAAAGAATGTTCATAACTCATCTACATTCCATTGTATCCCTAAGCACACGATATACAAGTGTGTGTGTGTGCGTGTGTGCAGCCAAAAGCTTCCTATGCGCCCGGCCTTCACAGGTCGTCATCCATACACACACTCCCACCTCAAAAGCAGCCGGAAAGCTTCAAAGGATCGGCCTCGCATAAAAGACGGATCACGTACCGTGATCGTCGGTACCTACAATACGTAACATAAAAATGAGCCACCGAGGCTCAGTAAGCAGAACTTATGCATGAATGCACGTGTCCTAACGATCGACAATCCACGTCGTCATTTTCTAATGCTCATACTCTCTTTCTCATTTTCTCGTTCTTTTTCTGACTCGTACTCATTTTTCTCATACCCTTACTTCATATGGCCCTCGGCTTTCTTTCCCACTATGCGCCATATCATAGAGATCTCATGTGTGGAGGTTCTCACACTAGAAGGTCACCCGAAGGAATCTTCCCTTACTCAGTGTGGCCTCCACGCGGACGCTTCTCACTGGTAGCCAACACCGAGGCCACTAACCGCGGAGGTCACCCGAAGGAATCTTCCCTCCGGTTAGTGCTTTACGCACTAGAAGGTCACCCGAAGGAATCTTCCCTTACTCAGTGCGTGCCCCGGGCCGCATCCTCCAGGTTGCATCTCCCGCATACGGGGTATTCCCCAGCCTCTTATACAGGCTCTTATGGCTTCTTTTGCCATGGCTGCATAGGGGTAGCCGTGACTCTTCATTGAGTCGACACAAACGCCAATATCGGCGAGTATACATCGCACACAGGCGATCTTACGCACGCTCTTACCTCGTGTCATACTCACTACTCATGCGTGCAAGTGCTCATGCCATGCTCATGTAAATATGCAGATCATGCTATCATGCATATAAAATAATCTTATCGTATCATGCACGTTTCACGTAAAATACACGAGCACGTAAATTCACATCATCGGACGCAGGCAAGTTACGTATCCTAGTTGAATTTCTACTTACCTGGAGTCCGTAGAATAGCTGCTACTGGTTCGGCGAAATTCCTAATTTTCGACATAATCATAAAATTCTTATGTCAGTACGTTTTCTAGAATATTGGTTATCTATGCACTTGAAATGTGTTGAAATATTTTGCTTAATATTGTATGTGAAGACTTCGGTATTTTCCTAACTTCGACATTTTGAATTGTTTAAAGATCTCGACATTTTGATCCTGATTTTAATATCGACATTTGGCTCGACATTATATCTATCATTCGACATTTATCCTAACAGTTCGACATTCCCTTTTTAACGTTTCGACATTTTACTTTAGGATATCTCGACATCTTTTCTTAACACTTCGGCATTTTTAGGGTTTCGACATTTACCTCGTCATTTTAGAACATAAGATGTCGACATAAATTTCAAACATGTATTTCGACATTTCATGCTCAATTTCACTCGACATTTCGCCTAGGTGAAAGGACTCGACATTTAAATGATTTAAGAACTCGACATTATTTCAATTAGAGGTCTCGACATTTGCCATAGCTTCTCGACATTCTACTCGGCATTCTATCATTCGACATATTATTAACCCTAAATCTCGATATAACTTATGTGAAGGTCTCGACATTTATATAGTGTAAAATATCGACATGCTAAGTCGACATCTTATTCAACATGTCGACATTTTTGTCTCGGGTCTCGACATTTTATGCATGGACTCGACATTTTGTTTTAACATCTCGACATTTTACCTTAGGATGTCTCGACATCTTTTTCTATGAGGGTTTCGACATTTATATCAACTTCTAGCTCGACATTTTATTCCTTTCATTTCGACATTTACCCGGATAGAGACCTCGACATTTATGCTTCGACATTTTGTACAATGGAAATGTCGACATGCACTTTAATCTCAACCTCGACATTTACTATTTGCCTCGACTTTTATATCGACATTTTTCCTAACCATTCGACATTGTGTTTTCGACATTTTCATCATCTTCGATTCTTTATCCCTACCGAACGAGATTCTTCTTAGCTTGTTCTCCCTAGAATTTCAAGCTCTAAACCACATACTAAGCTACTTAACCCATATTTGCTCACACCGAAACCCTTATTGCGAACTTAAACTCGGTATTTAGGGTTTCTCGTGGTTTTCTCCAACCACTTTGCATTTAACGCCATTTAGTGCTCTTAACTACTTCCAAGATAAAGAATTAATAGCTTAAGGAGGGTGTTTAACTTACTAACTTCGAATTCCCAAGCGGTTTTGAGGGTGTTGCTTTGAAGCTTGCTTCGACTTCTTCCTTTGCTTCTTTTCGTTTTTTTGGCTTCGTGGTTTTCTTTTGGTGTGTTTTGTCGAATTTTGGGTTAATTTGATAGGATATTTTCATAAGCTTTTAGGGTGTGGTTTAGAATTGGCGTGGGATATCCTTGTTTTGGGGGAACTTGTCTCCAAAGTTGGTATTTCTTTTTATGGATTGGGCCTAGTTCCCTTTTTAGCCCATTTGGAAGTTCCTAGTTTATTAATTCATGGTCCAAGTTTCTCCCTAGCCAATTCCCATATAATGGTCATTAAGTCTTCTTCCTTCCTTATTAGTGCCTAAAATCCCTTACATAATTTAGGGATCGTCGTAAGCACTTTATTATTAGCACGTAATACTCACAAAATCACGAGCATGAAATTTCATGAATTCACATAAAAGTAGAACATATACGTAATTAACACAAAATCACATAAGTCATACACATAATTTATTGGCCGACCTAATTTTCAGGGACCTGGGTCCTACATCCTCCCCCCCTTAAGGAGGATTTCGCCCCCGAAATCAGCCGTGTGGAACAATTCGGGGTAACGAATTCGCATTTCGTCCTCCCGTTCCCATGTGGCTTCTTCCGCGGACTGGTTCCGCCACAACACTTTCACTAAGGGAATGTCTTTGTTCCTAAGTCTTTTGGTCTCGTACATCAATATCTCCACCGGAGTCTCTTCGTAGCTTAGATCCGGTTTCAATTGTTGATGTAGAGATTCGTTTCCTAGAACGTGGTTCGGGTCAGCTATGTATTTTCGCAGTGTCGAGACGTGGAACACGTCATGCACTTGCGATAATGACGCAGGTAGCTCCAGCTGGTATGCTACTTCGCCTACCCTCTTCAGTATCCTAAAGGGTCCTATATACCTAGGACTTAGCTTCCCTTTCTTCCCAAATCTTTTCGCACCCTTCATCGGCGATACTTTCACGAACACCATATCGCCTTCTTCAAATTCCAGTGGTCGACGTCTTCGATCCGCGTAGCTTTTCTGTCGGCTCTGCGCCGTTCGCATTCTTTCTCGTATCGTGGTAATGGCTTCCGTCATTTCTCGTACTATGTCAGGGCCTAACACTGCCCGTTCGCGACCTCGTCCCAATGTACTGGGGATCTGCACCTACGCCCGTATAGCGCTTCGTACGGTGCCATCCCAATGGTGACGTGGTAGCTATTATTATAGGAGAACTCGATCAGCGGAGGTACTTACTCCAATTCCCTTGAAATCGAGTACACACGCTCGGAGCATGTCCTCCAGGGTCTGGATGGTTCGCTCGGATTGACCGTCCGTCTGTGGATGGTAGGCGGTACTAAAAGATAGCTTCGTTCCCATCGCCTTTTGCAAGCTCGTCCAAAATTTCGAAAGAAATATGGAGTCGCGATCCGAGACTATTGAGGATGGAACGCCGTGCAGTCGCACTATTTCTTGGATATAGAGCTCCGCGTACCGTTCCATGGAAAATGTCGTGCTAATCGGCAGGAAATGGGCAGACTTGGTGAGTCTGTCGACAATCACCCAAATCGCGTCGTGCCCCTTCGTGTTCTTCGGCAGTCCTACCACGAAATCCATGGTAATGTTATCCCATTTCCATTCCGGAATGGGTAACGGTTGTAGGGTTCCCGCCGGCCTTTGATGCTCGGCTTTTATTTGCTGGCACGTCAGGCACTGACTCACGAAAGTCGCGATGTCCTTTTTCATGCCTGGCCACCAGTAGTTCTCCTTCAAACCTCTGTACATCTTCGTTGCTCCTGGATGTACTGAGTATGCAGTGGCATGGGCTTCCGTCATTATCGTCCTTCTTAGCTCAGCGTTGTCTGGTACGTACAACCGATCCTTGAAATACAGTCGCCCGTCTTCCTTATCATGAGGTCTCCGTTGTTTGTTCCGGCTGTGCTTCTTAGTTTTCGCGTACAGTTCGTCTGTTCCTAGCGCTGTCTTAATTTGCTCCAGCAACGTTGGTTGCAAGGTTAAGGCTGCTAGCTGCGCCTCAACTTCGCCTAACCTTACGACTTCGACTTCCAGCAGTTGCAGTTCTGCACTGACTGCTTTTCTGCTTAAGGCATCGGCTACTATGTTCGCCTTGCCTGGGTGGTAGTTGATTACGCAGTCATAATCCTTAACTAACTCTAACCACCTTCTTTGCCTCATATTCAACTCCTTTTGCGTAAAGAAGTACTTGAGGCTCTTGTGGTCGTGTATATCTCACACCGCTCTCCGTAGAGGTAATGCCTCCATATCTTGAGAGCAAAGACCACTGCTGCCAGTTCTAAGTCGTGCTTCGGGTAGTTTTTCTCGTACTCTTTTAGTTGACGAGAGGCGTATGCTACTACATTCCCGTTCTGCATTAGCACCCTAACCCATCCTTCGACGCATCACTATACACCGTAAACCCTCCAGTTCCCGATGGTATTGTGAGAACTGGGGCCGTCGTAAGCCTTTCCTTCAGCTCCTGGAAACTCCGTTTGCATTCCGTGATCCACTGAAATGGCGTATTCTTCCGGGTCAACTTCGTCAGCGTAGACGCTATCTTTGAGAAGTCCTTGATGAATTTCCTGTAATAACCCGCCAGACCGAGGAAACTTCGTACTTCCGTTACATTGGTCGTCTGGGCCAGTTGCTGATGGCTTCTATCTTGTTCGGGTCTACGGAAATTCCTGCTCCTGATACTATATGCCCCAAGAATGCGACTTGGTCAAGCCAAAATTCACACTTCTTGAACTTGGCATAGAGTTGCTTTATCCGTAGTATGCTCAGGACTATTTTCAGGTGTTCTTCATGTTCTTCCTTCGTCCTTGAGTAAATTAGAATGTCATCTATGAAGACGATGACAAACCTATCTAGATAGGGTTTGAACACCCTGTTCATTAAGTCCATGAAGGCTGCGGGCGCATTAGTCACCCGAATGGCATCACTAGAAATTCGTAATGGCCATAACGGGTGCTAAAGGCCGTCTTCGGGACATCTTCCTTCCGAATCCTTAATTGATGATAGCCCGATCTCAAGTCGATCTTAGAGAAAACCGTTGCACCTTGCAATTGGTCGAACAGATCGTCTATCCTAGGGAGTGGGTACTTGTTCTTAATCGTTAACTTATTCAACTCCCTATAGTCTATGCATAATCGCATGGACCCATCCTTCTTTTTCACGAATAGCACCGGCGCTCCCCAGGGAGAGAAACTTGGCTGTATAAACTCTTTCTGCAGGAGTTCGTCGAGTTGGTCCTTTAACTCCTTCATCTCCGTCGGTGCTAGCCGATATGGGGTCTTAGATACTGGTGCCGCTCCAGGTACCAGATCTATAGCGAACTCTATTTCCCGTTCGGGTGGTAGTCCCGGTAACTCCTCGGGAAATACATCAGGGAAGTCCTTAACTACCGGCACTTCCTCGAATTTCGGGAGACATTCCCTTCTGACTTGATGGCGAATACTAGGTAGGCTTCGCACCCTGATCTGATCAGTCGTTGGGCTTTTAACGCTGATATCTTTGAGATCATGGTCCCCTTGCTGGTTCTACGAACTTAAGGGGATCATCCCCGCCCGTATTGAGCGTGACTATCTTGCGGTGGCAGTCTATGACGGCTCCGTACTTCGATAGCCAATCCATTCCAAGGATCACCTCATAGTCATTCATGGGAATAATTATGAGGTCATGGGCAGTTCCTTGTCCCCGATTACTATTGGACAATCCCGTAAAACCTGATTGGTTTGGGTGGGATTCCCGTTCGGAACTGTTACCCTAAATTCGCACTCAGCTCGGTGAGGCGTGACTCCTACTCTCATGACATACTTAGTAGACGCGAACGAGTGTGTTGCTCCTGAGTCGACTAGGATGCAAGTGGGGGTTTCGTAGACGAGGAGGGTACCTGTCACTACGGTCGGGTTATTTTCCGCTTCCAGAGGTTATAGTGTATACCCGGGCCGGTACCCTTGGTGGTGCTGCCTGGTTCCCAGCTTGACTTCCGGATCCACCTTCCGGACATGCCCTCACATAGTGACCCGTCTTGCCACATTTGAAGCAAACGGCATTCTGGGAGTGGCAGACTCCCGTGTGCCTCCGTGCACACTTTGGGCATACGGGTAGGTCCAACTGGGGTCTACCCTGGTTTGGGTTGAACTGTGGGGGTGGTCTAGGTCGATTCGGGAAATTTGGTTTTCCACCCTTGGCCACGAACTGCCTCTTTGGGTTGCTTCCGCTCCCTTGTGGCCCTTGTACAAACTTGCGCTTAGCTTCTTGGGCGCGAGCTATTCTAGACTCGGCAGCTCCGCCACGAGCGCTCTCTCAGCCACTTGTGCATACGTGGCCCCTTGCACTCCCGCCATACTTACATCCCGATATAACTCGGGCTTCAGCCCTTCCATGAACCGCTCGATCTTGAGCGTGTCCGTGCTAACCATATGAGCAGCGAACCTTGAAAGCTGCTCAAACTTTCTGATGTACTCCGCCACTGTCATTGCTCCTTGGCGGAGGTTGATGAACTCATTCATCCGCTGTGCTCTGACAGGGGCGGTGTAATACTTCCCTCGGAAGATTTCTTTGAACCGATCCCAACTCATCGTTAATGGTTTCTCGATGGCTGAGACGGTGTCCCACCAGTGTCCGGCGCTCCCCCTCAGCAGGTAGGCAGCGCACATGACCTTCTCCGCCTCAGGGGTGCGGCTGTGCTGGAACATGTTCTCCAGCGTCAGCCAATCCTCGGCGGACGTGGGGTCTTCAGCATCCTCAAACTGTGGAGGATTAAGTTTTCTGAACCTCTCCCCGATCATCTCAATTCGTTCGGGTGGGGGAGGTAGGTTGGCTGATTGTCCACCAGCATTTTGCTGTTGGATCAGCTGCTGGATTTGGGCCGACTGCTGTCGGACCAACTCCGTTAGTTGCAGGATGGTAGCATCCCGGCTATCAGGAGGGTTGTTGTATCCCTACCTTGATCAGATTCTCCACTCCCTTCTCCTCTAAGTCTTACCATTTTTCAACCTACCCTGACAATTCCTAAGGCCAATAAATTAAACCATACAAGCAATTCACATAACATGGTACTTACAAGCAAGGCCGCTTCCGTGCTTTTGAGTGTGTGTATGGACAGTCTGCAGGACCTGTGACCGAAGCTCTGATACCACTCCTGTCAGGACCCGCCTTCGGGCCCTCGTATTCCGTTCTAATATTAAATATCTAGTGCTTTGCTATCGCGCAACAACGTAAAAATGCGAATAAAATTTTTCATTTTAAACCTTGCGTGCGGAAGTACTATATACATGTCAAAAGAATGTTCATAACTCATCTACATTCCATTGTTAGCCTAACCACACGATATACAAGTGTGTGTGTTGCGTGTGTGCAGCCAAAAGCTTCCTATGCGCCCGGCCTTCACAGGTCGTCATCCATACACACACTCCCACCTCAAAAGCAGCCGGAAAGCTTCAAAAGGATCGGCCTCGCATAAAAGACGGATCACGTACCGTGATCGTCGGTACCTACAATACGTAACATAAAAATGAGCCACTGAGGCTCAGTAAGCAGAACTTATGCATGAATGCACGTGTCCTAACGATCGACAATCCACGTCATCATTTTCTAATGCTCATACTCTCTTTCTCATTTTCTCGTTCTTTTTCTGACTCGTACTCATTTTTCTCATACCCTTACTTCATATGGGCCCTCGGCTTTCTTTCCCACTATGCGCCATATCATAGAGATCTCATGTGTGGAGGTTCTCACACTAGAAGGTCACCCGAAGGAATCTTCCCTTACTCAGTGTGGCCTCCACGCGGACGCTTCTCACTGGTAGCCAACACCGAGGCCACTAACCGCGGAGGTCACCCGAAGGAATCTTCCCTCCCGGTTAGTGCTTTACGCACTAGAAGGTCACCCGAAGGAATCTTCCCTTACTCAGTGCGTGCCCCGGGCCGCATCCTCCAGGTTGCATCTCCCGCATACGGGGTATTCCCCCAGCCTCTTATACAGGCTCTTATGGCTTCTTTTGCCATGGCTGCATAGGGGTAGCCGTGACTCTTCATTGAGTCGACACAAATGCCAATATCGGCGAGTATACATCGCACACAGGCGATCTTACGCACGCTCTTACCTCGTGTCATACTCACTACTCATGCGTGCAAGTGCTCATGCCATGCTCATGTAAATATGCAGATCATGCTATCATGCATATAAAATAATCTTATCGTATCATGCACGTTTCACGTAAAATACACGAGCACGTAAATTCACATCATCGGACGCAGGCAAGTTACGTATCGTAGTTGAATTTCTACTTACCTGGAGTCCGTAGAATAGCTGCTACTGGTTCGGCGAAATTCCTAATTTTCGACATTAATCATAAAATTCTTATGTCAGTACGTTTTCTAGAATATTGTTATCTATGCACTTGAAATGTGTTGAAATATTTTGCTTAATATTGTATGTGAAGACTTCGGTATTTTCCTAACTTCGACGATTTTGAATTGTTTAAAGATCTCGACATTTTGATCCTGATTTTAATATCGACATTTGGCTCGACATTATATCTATCATTCGACATTTATCCTAACATTCGACATTCCCTTTTAACGTTTCGACATTTACTTTAGGATATCTCGACATCTTTTCTAACACTTCGGCATTTTTAGGTTTCGACATTTACCTCGTCATTTTAGAACATAAGATGTCGACATAAATTTCAAACATGTATTTCGACATTTCATGCTCAATTTCCACTCGACATTTCGCCTAGGTGAAAGGACTCGACATTTAAATGATTTAAGAACTCGACATTTATTTCAATTAGACGTCTCGACATTTTGCCATAGCTTCTCGACATTCTACTCGGCATTCTATCATTCGACATATTATTAACCTAAAATCTCGATATAACTTATGTGAAGGTCTCGACATTTATATAGTGTAAAATATCGACATGCTAAGTCGACATCTTATTCAACATGTCGACATTTTTGTCTTGGGTCTCGACATTTTATGCATGGACTCGACATTTTGTTTTAACATCTCGACATTTTACCTTAGGATGTCTCGACATCTTTCTCCTATGAGGGTTTCGACATTTATATCAACTTCTAGCTCGACTTTTATTCCTTTCATTTCGACATTTACCCGGATAGAGACCTCGACATTTATGCTTCGACATTTTGTACAATGGAAATGTCGACATGCACTTTAATCTCAACCTCGACATTTACTATTGCCTCGACTTTTATATCGACATTCTTCCTAACCTTCGACATTGTGTTTTCGACATTTTCATCATCTTCGATTCTTTATCCCTACCGAACGAGATTCTTAGCTTGTTCTCCCTAGAATTTCAAGCTCTAAACCACATACTAAGCTACTTAACCCATATTTGCTCACACCGAAACCTTATTGCGAACTTAAACTCGGTATTTAGGGTTTCTCGTGGTTTTCTCCAACCACTTTGCATTTAACGCCATTTAATGCTCTTAACTACTTCCAAGATAAAGAATTATAGCTTAAGGAGGGTGTTTAACTTACTAACTTCGAATTCCCAAGCGTTTTGAGGGTGTTGCTTTGAAGCTTGCTTCGACTTCTTCCTTTGCTTCTTTTCGTTTTTTGGCTTCGTGGGTTTTCTTTTGGGTGTGTTTTGTCGAATTTTGGGTTAATTTGATAGGATATTTTCATAAGCTTTTAGGGTGTGGTTAGACTTTGGCGTGGGATATCCTTGTTTTGGGGAACTTGTCTCCAAAGTTGGTATTTCTTTTATGGATTGGGCCTAGTTCCCTTTTTAGCCCATTTGGAAGTTCCTAGTTTATTAAATCATGGTCCAAAGTTTCTCCCTAGCCCAATTCCCATATAATGGTCATTAAGTCTTCTTCCTTCCTTATTAGTGCCTAAAATCCCTTACATAATTTAGGGATCGTCGTAAGCACTTATTATTAGCACGTAATACTCACAAAATCACGAGCATGAAATTTCATGAATTCACATAAAAGTAGAACATATACGTAATTACACAAAATCACATAAGTCATACACATAATTTATTGGCCGACTAATTTTCAGGGACCTGGGTCCTACATTCTTCTCCTAAGAGGGCAAAATTATTTCCACCGTTAAATTGGCGGCTTTACAGGCATCGAGTTCGTTCACAAGTTCACCAACCTTAGTGTTAGATTTATTAATTCGTTTTCTAGATGGGTGATCTTGGAAGTCGCTTCGGTTAAACTACAATTAAGATTAGCTTTCTCATTGAGATTTCTAATCAAGCAATTATAGTTATTTTCTAGCCTGTCTTCTAACTCCTTAATTTTAAATCATTTGTCTCTTTTGGAGGATTCTTAATTTGATTGTTGCTAGTCTCACTAAGTCTTAAGCTCTCAGTTAGTTCTTCTGTTTTGTCCTTAGAGCTTCTAAGTTCTGATTCAAGACCAGTAACTTTCTCCAGAGTCTCACTAGTTGCTTCTCTACTTCCCTAACGCTTTTCTAACATGCTAATTGATATGATTCTAACATGGTCAATAATATGGAAGGAGAAACTACCTCTTGCGCAGATTTGGATGCACGGTCTTCGTCCGTTGTGTTTGAGGTTTCGGTGTCAGAATGTTCGTCTAGGCGGGCCAATAGGGCAAGATTCTCTTCCTCTGAGCTAGACGTGTCCTCGAGCCAGTGGTCTTGTTCTGCCATAAGAGCTACTCCAGCTTCCTTCTGTTTTATGAGTTGAAGCTGCATGCAGTAGTAATTAGCATCTCTCTTCTTTGGAAGAGTGCATTCTCTGGCAAAGTGACCAGATTTTCCGCAGTTAAAGCATTTGGTCGGTTCATCTATCGTCTTGAATGCGGAAGTCTCAGGTGCACGTTATTTGTTTTTCGTGCTTGAGGTCCTAAGTCGATTGGCTGATGAGGACTTCTTTTTGAATACTGCTGCTCATCATTTTCCCTATTAACGCCAGCTGATTTCCCAGCACCTTTAGATTTGGCTCCATATCTCAATCTGATTCGACTTCATACTCTGAGTCGTCGATATGTTTGCCCTTCTGCTCCTTCTGAATCTCATGGATGTCTTCCTCGTGCTGTACGAGATTGTCAAACATGCATGGATATCCAGCTCCTCAATGTCTTTATTATGTCGGATCTGAGTGGATATCATTTTCCATTCTGAAGGCAGAGAGGAAAGAAATCTGATGTTGGTTTCCATGTTTGTCTTTGTGATTTTGATTTTCCTCTTCTCATTCAAGAGGGTCAGATATCTCTGGTAGAGATCATGTAAGCACTCCTCGGTTTAGACCTGAATGTATCGTAAGCTGTGAAAATGTTTGCCTTCTTGGCTTTGATACCAATTTCAGTTCGTTGCATCATCTTGTGCAGTTCATCCCACATACCCTCAGCGGTTGGATTACTACGATCTGTTGATAGATGTCATTTGGGATTCCATGTATAAGAGTGTTCTTGGCTTTTAGATCGGCTTTAGCTCCCACTCATTCCTCCGCAAAATATTCTCTAGGCTCTTTCAGTCGCCTAGAGGCAGGAATTGGAGGGTTGGTAGTGATGTCACCGGGCACGTGTACCCAGAACTGAGCTGGACCTTCCTCTATTGACGGGAAAAGGACTTCTGCCTGTTCCTTTAGCTCTATGAAGTTTAGAAAATCGGCTTATCTATACTGTGTATTCGCCTCTCTTTGGAATCGGGGGACGATTATCGTTTTCAAGTGAGTAGGCATCATTTTCTCTTTGAGTTGATGTAGGATCTTCGTTTGTGTTTTGATTACTTTAACTGATGTTACGTGCTTCACAAGTAGCAAATTAGTTAGTAGCGTTTGATATTAAAGCAGTCGAGAATTATTTTCGATTCAATCTTTAAAGTTTGATAAAAAATTAATTCGTCAAGAAGAATTGTCACTGTTACGGGAAAGTACGTCAGCGAAAATTTTTTCGAGCGAGAAAAATTGCTCACAATCTTTCGGTCGAGAAAAATTCCTTAATAGTGAATTTATTTTGATCGCAAAGAAACAACACGTAAATTGAGTTCTCGCTGAGTCAAAATAAATTCGTTGACTGGAGAAGTTTCTCGGACGCAAATGACTTTCGCTTAGTCAACTTAAAAGGTCTGACCTAAAAAGTTTTCGACGTTAAGTTTTGCACGCGCAAAGGTCAAAATTGGTCTTCGTCGAAAAAGTTTTTCGCTTAGTAATGCTCGAGAATTTGCTACTCAAGTCTTTCTTGATAAAGACGACTTTAAGTCTGACTTTGTATTCTTGATCGAGAAAAACTTCCGCGCCGAGTTTTTCGACGAGATATTAATCTGATCGAAGAACCTAGCTAGAAAAGTTGAAGTTATCGAAAAAAATCACAGAAACGCTTAACACTGATTCAAGCAAAAACGATGAACTGGACTATGAGATTGCAGGTAATTGCTCGTAATCAGTTGACGAATACGCACGAACACACAATTAAACACGTTACGAAGCAAAACATGTCGAATTTGAGCAAAATCAAAACGTGTTCAAACTATTCTTCCATGAACAGTGACTTTTCAGATTAAATTCAAACTGCTAAAATGATGTTCAGACAGCTACAAATCTAATCGCAATCAAAGTATAGCACAATAACGAGCACAGAAACATCAAATTCAATCCAATTAAGTACAGAGTTGAGCAAATCAGACCGAAAATCAGCTTTCGCGCCAGAACTATTCTTCACACGGAACAGTTTCAGAATTAGATTTTCGATCCGAATTCTAACAATTTTGATTCAAAACAGATGAATCTGCTCTGATACCAATTGATAGGTCATCGATTATCAACTCCTATGATCCTAGACTCAAATCCTAAGGAAATTGATTAGAATTGTATGAAATTAATTTCGATCGAAAACCTTCAATGAAGAACACGAGAGAGAATTCGAGTAGTGAGAGAATGATTTCTGAGTTTCTCTCTCTAGAATTGGATTTGGCAGCCTTTCGGATCAATTGATTAATTTTCTCTATTCAGCTCAATGTTACAAGTCTATTTATACCAAACACACTTGGTATAAATAATAAGTAAGTCATAAACTAAGGACAAATACATATAACTCCCCAATCAACGAAGACAACTAATCAAAGCACAATTACAAATTGTATTCTACAAAATATATGATTCTCGAGTTGACAGGTTCTTGAAAAAGAACTAAATCATTTCACAGATGAATCTGCCGAAACACCGCAGTTGAGCGGTGTGTCTGACCACATAACTTGAACGCTTCTGGATGATGTTCGATCAATGCTTAGCTAGACCTAACCTCCCACATTGTAGTGGGCAAACGTTGTGAACGCATCGTACGTTCAAATAGACATCCTAGAAAATCTATCATTCATATGGGACATTGACTGGACGAAAATCCGAGCTGAGATCACATATGGTGTCGCCCAGTTTTATGAGATAGCTCAGTATGGAATTGAGATCAGTGAAAGGTCGTTATGTCAGGTTTCCCAAGGTTCCATGGGTACCAATTTTACTTCCATGACGATTATATGATCGTTGTAACCGTGTAGACTCACTTTCTCGAGGAATAGTTCATTCGAGGAGATGGAGTAGGTCGTGAAGTAATCTCGAAGAATCGACAGAACCGCCTTCACAAACTACAGTGCTAGTAGGCACCAATGAGCAGTCCAAGACGCAGCCTAAAGTACCCAAGTCAGGTAGAGTACGGGTTGCTGCGATGAAGGGAGCATCAATGACAATCCCACTACCTTGACCAGGCAATGGTGGAAAAGGTTGTGATGGCTTAAGGCTGTGCAAGCCAAAATGGTTTCTATGCACAAACAATCTGGTTGATTTGGCGAGGCAGGGCTCGTAGCAAAAGGTTTAGTCAAAATTAAGGCATTGACTGTGAGAAAAGCCTTTCACCAGGTTCAATGATGAATCGATTGTAATCGTGTTGCGATAGTGACACACTACAAGTATGAGGTCTGGCAGAATGATGTAAAAAGCTAGTTCTAAATAAGTACCTCAAGAAGGGTATATGTATGTGGAACAACCCAATAGTTTTTCATCGCAAGGAGATGCTCATATTATGTGCAAATTAATACTAGCCTAAACTGGAACGTTCGGTTTGATGAAGTACTGAAAGGCTACGGATTCATGAAGAACGAAGATGAACCATGCGTCTACAAGAAAAGCAGTGGAAGCAAAGTATTTGTTCCTCGTATTGAACGTGGATGACATCCTTTTGATAGGAAATGATATCGGAATGCTCTCGATGGTGAAAGCGTGGGTTTTGCGAATTCTCCATGAAAGACTTGGGAGTACGTATAGATTATGCACGTGTCTGCGTTATGAAAACGCTTGCCACCCCCTTGTAGAGAAGGTGGATATTGAGCTTCCGAATGCGGATGGAGTACTTATGGAAGGATTTCAGTTACGGTGGAGTATGAATGGAAGCCGAGAAAGTGCGGTTTGTGCGATACATGGGCTCATGGGGACACACAGTGTCCCAATCAAAAGAAGAAGCCGGTTCCGTACGGCCGGCCAATACGTCGGGTCCTAGGGTGACCAAACAGCCGCAAGCAATGCACGCCCAGCGCGTTCGGGGACAAGCGTAGAAGTACATGAACGTCCACAGTAGAAACAGCCAAAGCGTGATCACTTACCTCAGGGGTGCCTTCACCACTCGGAATGGCGGCAGATTGGTGCCCATGGGAAGGCAATACGGATTGATCCGATGGTGGACGTGCCAAGAACAGCCTCGCCTACTCGTACGGTGCCTCTAGCGAGTTCATCCGCCCCATGCAGTCCAAGTCGAGCCAAGGAGGATGACCACTTGGACCAGTCTGATCGCGGCTTCTTCACGGTGCTGCGCAATTTGACTGAGGATGAGGAGGTTGCTACTGATCCCACTGATACACTGACTATGGGCCCTAAAGCACATGCAGCACGAAATGGGGCACATTCGTACCGGTAGGTTCGTGGAACTTGCGTGGTCTTAATAGACAAGACCACAGGAGGGCGGTGGGGGATCGGATTGCGCGGGGGGGATTGCACATGGTTGGGCTTCTTAAGACGAGGGTGGCTGCATCCAATGCGGCTCGCATCTCAGAGGGTCTTCGGTCGTGTTGGGCCTGGTTTTTCGACTATGATGATGGCCGGGGGAACCGCATTTGGGTGGGATGGGATCCCACTTGGCTTCGTGTGACTATTATGGCGAAGTTCAGTCAGGCTATTCGTTGCCATGTGGAATGGCTTGACACGTCGGAACACTTGTTCATCTCGTTTGTCTATGGGAATTCTCGTAGGGAGGATCGTACTACCTTGTGGGAGGAGTTGACCCAGTTCTCTGCTCTACGTGTTGGCGATGCATGGCTGGTGATGGGGGACTTCAATGCTATCTTGCATGTAGGAGAGGGAAGAGGGGGTGCTCCTCCAGCGCGGGATATGTCGGAATTTCAGGCATGCCTTCTAATCGCTGACCTTACTTCACTTCCGTCCATGGGACAAGAGTTCACTTGGTACAATCAGCAGCAGGGCCTCGGGGGCATTTGGAGGAAGTTAGATCGCATGCTTGGCAACCCACAGTGGTTTGCCCGATATCAGGATGCCTGCTTTCGCTGTGACATGCCTGCTACTTCACATCACTCTCCGTTATCTTTGGGGGAGGTGCCGACTGGGTTATGGGGTACGGCGTTTCGGTTTGAGAATTTCCTTACCAAGGACGACGATTTTTTGGGCCATGTTCGGCGGGTATGGAACACTCCTCTTACGGGTTTTCCTATGTACGTGTTGGTCCAGCGATTGAAGTTACTCAAACCGATTTTCAAGCACATGCGACGCGCCAAAGGCGACCTAGCAGCGAATGTTGCGGATGCCTTACGGTTCTTGGGAATTGCACAGAAGTTCGCCGCTCTGTTTCCACTTGAGGTACTATTCCATGATCTCGAAAGGCATTGCCGATTTCTATAAGCTAGGGCTGTCGAGATTGAACACACGGTGCTTTCCAACGAGCGAAGCTTGCATGGCTCAGGGATGGTGATCAATGCTCTTCGTACTTTTTTCGGAAAGTTGCGATATGGCGCGCGGCGAACCGTATTATCGCGCTGGAAAGCCCAAGTGGTGTACCTTTAGAGTCTCCTGATGCTGTGGAAGGAGAGTTGTTGGGGTTTTATCAGGAGTTACTTGGCCAATCAGCGCGTACGGTTCTTGTTTCACGGGCTGAGATACAAGGGGCCATTTCACGCCAGGTTTCCCCAGCTGCGTCGAATGACATGATCAGGCCAGTGGACGGCGAGGAGGTCAGGCATGCGTTACTCTCTATGGGGGATGAGAAGGCCCCTGGGCCTGATGGGTTTACGGCTACCTTCTTCAAAGCAGCGTGGGAGATCGTTGGCCCTGATGTGATATGTGCAACGTAGGACTTCTTCAAGACGGGATGCCTACTCCAGGGTCTTAACAGCACTTTGATTACGCTCATACCTAAATGCGAGTCACCGTGCCGAGCGACAGACTTTCGGCCATCTCATGCTGTAACGTCTTATACAAGATCATCTCCAAGTTGTTGGCGAATCGTTTGAAGCCGGTGCTGCGAGGGCTGGTCCACGCTTCACATACGGCTTTTATCCCTGGCAGGCGCATCAGTGATAATATACTGCTACACAGGAGCTTTTATCTGGGGTATACGAGTAAGGGACGGCCTCCGCGAGCCATGCTAAAGGTGGATCTTGCAAAGGCCTATAACAAGGTGGAATGGAGCTTCTTAGTGGCGACTCTTTAGGCGATGGGTTCCACCCAAGGCATATTGAGTAGTACGGAGTTGCTTGACGACGCCCACATTCTCTATCAACCTCAACGGGCGACCGGCGGTGTACTTTGCTGGGAAGAGAGGTATTCGCCAAGGAGATCCGATTTCACCTTACCTTTTCACTCTCGTCATGGAGGTGCTCCATGGCCTCGTTGTGACATCTATACAGTCGGAGCAGCGGTTTCGATACCACTGGCGTTGCGAGACCACCGAGCTTCCTATGTTGGTCTTTGCGGACGATCTGCTTCTGTTCTATCAGGCTGATCTTATCTCGGTACGGGTCCTAAAGGAGGCATTATTGTTGTTCGCTCAGCTGTCTGGGTTACACCCTAACCCTGACAAGAGTGAGATGTATATTTCACGGAGGGCAGATAACCTCAAGGTACAACTACTAACTTTGATGGGATTTCGCGAAGGTTGCCTACCTGTGCGCTATTTGGGGGTCCCGCTGATTGCCTCCCGCCTTACGACCGCTGACTGTGCGCCACTGGTGCAGCGAGTGGATGCAAGGCTAGGCTCATGGCTGAACCAATCATTGTCGTATGCGGGTAGGGTGCAGCTGATTAAGTCGGTCCTCCAGGCATTACATGTCTACTGGTCGGGGGTCTTCTTGCTACCCAAGGTATCATACGAGCCTTGGAAGCGCGATTTCTCCAGTTCTTGTGGGGTGGCGCCTCAGCCAAGGTTGCTTGGGATGATGTCTGTCTGCCTGTTCATGAGGGCGGCTTGGGCCTTCGGTCGATCTCTACGGATAACAGCGCCCTTCTGATTCAGCTTTTATGGAGGGTGATTGCTCGGCCTGATGACTCGATTTGGGTGGATTGGTTGTACAGTACACGATTGCATGCGAGATCCCTTTGGACCACCACCGTTTCGGCCAACACAGCATGGAGCTGGAGGAAGCTGATGCAGTTGAGGCAGGTAATTCTACCTTTTCTTGATTTTACGATTGGGGATGGAGCATCATTATTATTATGGGAAGATCCATGGCTACGGGGTTCCCCTTGTTGGACCGCTACCCTAGAGGCCCGCTAGCAATAGGGCTGCCGGTGGGCACACGACTGAGCTCCGTAATTGATGGCCAAGGTTGGAATTGGCCAGGAGAACGACGGTTGAGTATCTTGAGTTTAGTCCCCACCTTCCGCCGTCTCACCCTACTAGACGTGATGTGATTTCTTGGAAAGGGGCGCCAGACGGTCAACCCACAGCACGATTAATTAGGGAAGCGCTGCGTATACGACGGCCTCTTGTCACTTGCGCGCGCTTGTTCGGGGGACCCTGAAGATACCTCGTCATGAGGTCATCTTGTGGTTGGTCATTCGAGACCGTCTATCGATAAGAGATAAGCCGTGGGTGGCTCAGCGCGCTGGGACACCCGCCTGTGTCCTCTGTGATGCACTACATTTTGAGACAGTTTAACATCTCTATTTCGACTGTGGTTTTTCGCGCGCTTGTGCTCGGCTGTTGAGGAGGAAGATTAGATGGGCATGGCCGTACCGGGATTGGAGGCAGTGTATATAGTGGGCTGCTTCGCGATGGCGTGGGTAGCATCTCGTACAGGTTGCATACCGGCATGTACTCGCATCATTGGTGTATCATATCTGGCAAGCGCGCAACAAGCGCTGGAACGAAGGAGCTATCACGACTCCGGACAGGCTGGTTGCTGTGGTTATTGACATGGTTTGCATGCGCCTATTGGACTTCATCAAATTATGACCTCCAAAGGGTAGCTATACGACGACTTTGGCGTGTAGCTTGGTGATTCCTAGTTGATACATTGTTTTTTCTTTTGGTTTGGTTGATTGATGCCGGTAGTATGTTACTGGTTTGCATGTGATGGTTATGCCCTCACTCATCTGTACAGTGACACTTTTCCCTTATACATATACATGGAGCTTATTCCAAAAAAAAGACTTGGGAGAAGCTGCGTACATCTTGCGTATTCGCCTTTATAGAAATCGAGCGAATCGTATGTTAGGACTCTTCCATGACCTTTACTTGGAGAAGTTCCTGAAGCGATATAATATGGATAACTGTAAGAAATTGTTCCAGCCTATGCAACGTAGGACTCACATTTCCAAGTCTATGAGCCCTCAAAGTGAGTTGGATCGAAAAGAGATGAGTGGAATCCCCTATGCGTTCGCAGTGGATAGCTTGATGTACGCGATGCTTTGCACGTGACCTGGCGTGACGTACGGTGTGAGTGTAATCAGTAGGTTTTCTGCTAACCTAGTAAGGGCATTGGACATCAGTCAAGAATATCCTCAAATACCTCAGTAGGAATAAGGATATGAAGCTGGTCTAATGGAGATTAGAAATGGAAGATGTAACTGTTCGGATTTCTAGTCAGACATTGATGAATGAACTACCACTTCGGGTTCGTCTTTATGCTCGACGGTGGAGCAGTCTTGGAAAGTTCCAAACGGAGCACTACTGCATTATCCAGCCGTGAGGCTAAGTACATAGTTGCCTGAGAGGTAATTTTGCTATTGTGGCACGATAATAGTGGTGTTGCGAATCAAGCTAAGGACCTAGGTCTCACAGTAAATCCAAACGTAAAGAAAGAAAAATAACACAAGTTGCATGTTTTTCATTGAAATTAGCCTTATGGCCTTTCAGAAGATTTCACCCCGCGAAAGCGTGAGCGACCCATAATCACCATTGGCCTTTATTGCAGACAGTGCTTGTTAGACATCTCGAGGAGAGAGGAATTTGATAACTTAGTGTATGGCATTGTGCAAGTGGGAGATTGTTAGGAATATGCACTTGAATGCTATACGAGGATTGGATTGTGTTGAGCTTTTTGGTCGTGCACTGTATTTGAGTTTGATGATTGCATGTACTTAAGATGAGATAGGCACTACAAATTTAGCAATTCGAAATGTGTATGTATCATGTACTTATATTTGAGTGAATTGCATCTTTACACTGTGATTCCATTGCAACGTTATGTGATACCACTGTGATCATTGATTCCATCGTCATGATATCATTGTTACGTAAATTTGGAAAGTACGCATAACGCGTCATTAATCCTTAATGTGCTGCGCTATGTTAATTAGAGTACGGATTATGTGTTAATTTTAGTTTTGATATACATGGTAAATATATTTCTGCTGGAACCTACTTATATATGGAATGTGATTATGACTATATCCTTGAATGTGCTGAATATGGATATTATATGCCAATGATATATTTGCACGAATGCTTACCCGTTTTTAAGATATGCTGAAATAGGAATTATACGATACGGATGCATTTATTTCGTGCTTATCTATTTTAGTTATTGCACTTGTGCTATACATGGAAAGGAATCGTTAAATGTTAGAGTCAAACGAATTCTTTCCCTGTGCGAATATGATATTTATTTGAATGGAAATTTGTGATTAATGTGTTGTGTAATTGATAAGATGCTGAGTGGAACTATTTATGGTATACTCGTAAGTACCACCGTGCTAATATGGATGAGATTTGCATATATTTTAAGGAAAAGGTATTTAGAGTAAGATTTCATGCAAACTAATGAATATGACCGTTGTGATACTTGGAGCTTAATTTGGCATGATAGTTATGACGGAATGATGTGCTGAACTGGTGATTGCGATTGACATTCCATAGTTATGACGGAATGATGTGCTGAACTGGTGATTGCGATTGACATTCCATATGAAGTGTGAGATACTAACAGATTATATAAGTCAGCACTTCTACATCGGGTGCAGACAACGAACGAACATACACACGAGATAGCAAGAACAGAGATCTGAATTAGAGCGTTTGAGTTGCGAATTATTATTCTCTGCTTGTGCTTTGTGCTTTCATTTTGCGATAGTTGAGTGCACCCTAAGTTAGAAAAACAACCATCCCAATTTGAAGTGTGAACCTCACAAGGAGACAAGAGTGAAGCGTGCCTTTCGTGAAGGGAGGATTTGAGATCCAGCTGACCTTCGGGAGCGAGCTGTTTCCAGTCGGAGGATCACTAGTAGAAAACGACACATAGGCGACGGCACCTTCGACGACGGTTCCTAAAAAATCGTCGCCTATAGTGGACACGGTGGCACTTTCGTAATTTTTTTAGTTTTGTCCATCACAGGCGACAGTTTCTTGTTCAAACCATCCCTATAATTGGCGAAAGACTCCGGTGACGGTTTCCTCCATAGTAACCGTCGCCTATATACATTATTAACTTACTTTTTTTTAAAGATAAGCTTGGGCGACGGTTTCTACGATGATAACAGAAACAGTCGCCCATAGTATTTCTTAAATTTACTTATTTTTTTTATTTTTTTACTATGAGCATGGGCGACGGTTGTTGTCGCCCATGGTCGACTTATTTTTTTATTTTCTATTATGAGCATGGGCGACGGTTGTTATGTAACAAGAACCTCACAAGGAGACAAGAGTGAAGCGTGCCTTTCGTGAAGGGAGGATTTGAGATCCAGCTGACCTTTGGGAGCGAGCTGTTTCCAGTCGGAGGATAGGGATTCTCGGGGAACGACGTGGAACGAAACTCGGCGTTAGGCACCCTAGCCACGGACTGTGTTCGCTTGGTCTTGTTTGTGTAAGGGCGATCAGTCACTTCTGTAACCAACTACGGTAACATAGTGGATTGATCAAACTCTTGAGAAGCAAACCTCAAGGAGAGGACTAAACCCCATTTGGGGATATAACCTCTATAAATCCGGGTGTCATTTACTATTCTTTCACTTGCACTCACGCAGATCCACTCGACCAACAGTTAAGGCAATAACCATCAAAACATCTTCATTCGCTGTTCTCATTTTAAAGATACATTTGATCAAAGTAGCAACAAGTTGTTAGTAGCCTAATTCACCACCTCTTAGGCACATACTTTACTTCAATTGGTATCAGAGCGAGGTTACTCATATGACGGGCCTAACAAGCCAGAGTAAAAGATCTAATGACTTCTTTGAGTTTTGATGTGTTGCAGAAGGTCAGTCTCATACCAGGCCTCCACTGTTTGATGGTACCAACTAGGCTATGTGGAAGAAAAGGATGAAAGAATTCTTAACTGCTGTTGACACGATATCTGGAGATCGTCAAGACTGGACCCTACAGTCCTACTACAAAAAACCAATGGAACCGGCAAGATTCCTAATGAATACACTGCTGTTGAGAAACAATGGCTCTCTTGAAATGCCAAAGCAAAGAATTTAATCACATGTGCACTATTGAAAGAAGAGTACAACAGCATCAGCTCATGTGGGACTGCAAAAGATATGTGGGACATGCTACAAATAACTCATGAAGGCACTACCAGAGTGGTACAAGAAAGAATCGCTCTTCTCACCCACCAGTACGAGTTATTCTCTATGGAACCCACCGAGACGAGCAGCTAAATGTACACCAGATTCATGGGTATCATCAACCAGATGTTCTCTCATGGGAAAAAGATACCAGAAAGTGAAAAAGTTCGAAAGTACTGAGATCACTTCCCAGAGATTGGAATGCCAAAGTGACTGCTATCTATGAGACCAAAGACTTGGAGAAACAGACGATTCTATCTCTTACTTCTTAAGAGATGACTCAGACTTCCCTCAATGAGATTACACAGCCTCGGAATCAGAAGTCCATCGCCTTTAATGCTGAACAATCTGAAGAAGAATCTGAAGAAGGAGAGAAAGTGAGGAAAGCAAGATGCAACAACTCGCCATTCACTGAAAGAAGTTCAAAGGTACTTCAACAAGTTTCAACCGTAGGAAGCCAATACAACTAAGCGTATCACTTCTCGGTGTGTCAACTGCAATAAGCCCGGTCACTATTCGCGAACGATGACAAGGAACAAAAGAAAGCAAAAGCCATGGTGAGCAATTGGGATGACTCCGAGAACGCACAGTCAGAGGACGAAAACCATGCATACATGGTCGACGATGATCAGGTATCATATTCATCAAGTATTGAAAAAATTAATATCTTGAATGAGATCTATGATGACGATCCCGATGAAAGTGCATCATCAGTATTGATGTAGATGAATGTGGAAAGAAGAGTTATACGAATTGATACAAAACGCCTATGGAAAGATAAAGTCTCTTAATGGTTTAGTGAAAGAAATAAAGAAGTAAAGAGATAAACTTAGCATGGAGAAACATCAAGCTGACTTAGAGATTACGAGTCTAATGAGTGAAGTAGAAACTTTGAAGGAAGAAAAGAAAGCATGTAAATGTGATGTACTAGAAAAATCGAATAAGGAATTGACTAGTGATATTACTGCACTTAAAGTATGCCTAAGTGAGAAAGACCACACTGTTTATAGAATACTTCAAGGTAAACAAAATCTAAATCTCCTATTAAATATTCCTAGGTACACTGAGAGATCGGGGATAGGATATTCCACTGTAGAAAAACATGTAGTACCAGAGGTTCCAAAAACTAAGTGCTTCACTTGTGGTAGAAATGGTCATCATTCTTATAATTGCTTTCCGAAACATGCTGACAGGTCTAAATATATCTTGAAACCTAAACGTACCAATGTGACTGCACCCATGCATGCTAATGTAGTGGAATCATCTGTTGAAGACGATAGCTTGTCACATGTGAACATGAATTATTTTGCTGCTAACGTGTTAGGACCCAACAGAAATTGGGTACCTCAGAAAAATGCAAATGCTTGCAGGTACAGAGAAAGAGCACCAGCAAGAAAAAGAGGTGGTATCTTGACAGTGGATGCTCTCGACATATGACAGGTGATATCATATGCTGATAACAGGAAGTCTAAGATAATTGGTATTGGAACAGTAGGTAACACTCTCAATACAACTTTAGATGATGTTTGGCTAGTGAAGGATCTTGACCGTAACTTAATCAGTATAAGTCAACTATGTGATAAGGGTCATTCCGTGATTTTTGAAAATGATAAGTGCATAGTTAGGAAAGATGATCAAGTAATCTTTAGTGCATCTAGGCAAGGGAATATATATTGTATCACACTCGATGATATCACTAACCAAAATGTTAAGTGCTTAGCTGCTACTCAGGATACCTCATGGTTATGGCACCGCATCTTGATCATGCCAACACGGAACTAACTTCTCATATCACTGACAAAGACCTAGTACGTGGAGTTCCGATTGGTAAGTTCTCAAAGGACAGGACATGTCAGGCATGCCAAATGGGTAAGCAAACCAAATCGTCTTTTAAGAGTATCCCGTTCAAACCATGTCTTTACGAGGTAAGAAATATGCATTTGTAATTGTAGATGACTACTCTAGGTACTCATGGGTGATATTTCTTGCACATTTAGAGTGAGGCTCTAGAGAACTTCTTATCACTGGTAAAGAAGCTAGAAAATGAGCAGGATACCACTCTGTGTAAAATTCATAGTGATGATGGATTGGAATTTGATAGTAATTCATCCGCATCCTTCTGTGATCAGCATGGTTATACACATAACTTTTCAGCTCCTATTACTCCTCAGGAGGACGGTGTAGTTGAGAGAGAACCGAGTGCTACATGAAATGGCGAGAACAATGTTACATGAGTATGATCTCCCTAAGAAATTTTGGGCAGAAGCTGTTAGCACAGCTAGCTATGTTTCAAATCGTGTTTTTCTTACACCTATTCTGAAAAAGAATCCCTATGAGCTGTGGAATGGTTGAACGCCCAATATAGGATACTTTCGCGTCTTTGGTTGCAAATGTTTTATTTTAAATAATAGGGACAAAAGAGAAAAGTTCGACTCAAAGGTGGATGAGGGCATATCCTTAGTAACAGTCTCCACTCTAAGGCATATCGTGTATTCAACAAGAGAAAACAGACTTTACACGAGTCAATGCATGTAAGCTTTGATGAGTATCTCACATCAGGTGCTACTAATGAGGAAGGTTTAGATATGTTCCCTGCAGATTTACAGATACCGCAAGTGCCTTCTGACGAGTCCCCTCAGGATGATGCTGGTGATCCCACTGCTGAACCAGAACCCATTTAAGTTCCACCTCAAAGAAAGTTCAAGCACGCATCAAGCCATCCCACTGATCAAGTCATTGGGAACATCACCTCCGGGATCAAAACTAGAGCCACTGCACGAAAGCAATTTTCAGAGGATTCCCCCAATGCTCTACTATCCTTGGTGGAACCGAGGTCAGTAAATAAAGCTCTCACTAAAAAACTCATGTGTATCTGCTATGCAGGAAGACGTAGCTCAATCGTTAAGAGCCATGTGTGGACACTTGTGGAACGACCGCATGACAAGTCTGTCATTGGTACCTATTGGGTATTCCGCAACAAGCTTGACGAAAATGGTAACGTTTTCCAGCAAAGCAAGATTAGTTGCTAAGGGTTGTTCTCAAGAAGAAAATAGAGATTGTGAGGAAACGTTTGGCCCCGTAGCTAGGCTTGAATCCATCCGTATATTACTGTTGGGTTACTCGGTGTTTCCCGGAGACGCCACGTCCCGGGACAGTGCAGAACACACATTTTCTGGGTTCCCCGATTGCCCTCGTAGCTCGGATCAGAATAGTAACACATAGACATGTAATAGGGCGGGTCAAACCCGTAGAGAATTACAGTTGACGAGAGTGGGAGCTCCTCGTCCTTTTCTTCAAGGCTTCGTCGATGGTGGTGGATGGCACTAGATCACAAGCCGACCTCGCAGTGTAGCACGGAATCAATTCTCCAAAGATGGCTAGAGAGAACCGAGTCGTCGTGTGGGAGAAACGTGTGTGCGTTAGGTGTGTGTTTTGTGCCTTTGGTTGATTCCGAAAATCACTTCTTTTCCCTACCTTTGGAGCACGAAATTTTTAGCCTATTTAAAGGCCTGGATTTCGATATTTCGTCCTTAAAGTGTGAGAGATTTTTGCCAAATCTTACTCTCTTTTGAATTCCAAATCCAAACTTAAGGAAACTTGCTATTTTTAGAAAACTAACTTAAATACCATGTCAAAATAAGTATATTTAAATATGGTATGGAATTCGAAACTTAATCCTAGATTAATTGTGAAATTCAAATAAATAATATTCCAAATATTTTATTCCATATTTATTTATATCAAATATGCAAAGTCCGAAATACCCTCAAAGGCATATTTCAAAATTAGCTTAAGGTGAAATCCAATTTATCCTCAAGCCCATTAAGCACTTGCCAAGCCCAAGTCTTAAAGTTAGTTTCATAAGAAGTCCAATGTGGCGCCCCTGACATTCACCACCCATTCTTATTAATAATTTGTGTGACTGCATGTGATATATATGAAATCTATATACGAAAATGCGTACAAGATTTTTTTCCTTTTATATATAGGAAACTCTTCTGTACAAATCAAAATGTTCCGAGGACATAAATACAAGGTAAGCGCGCATGCGTGTTCAAAATAATCTAATGGCCCGCCACTCAGGTCGCATCCATGTATACACAGCCACCTCAAAAGTCCTCCGGAAGCTTCAAAAATTGGCCTCGCCTTCGTAAAGATCACGTACCGTGATCCCGTGAACCTACAACACATAAATTTATGGAATGAGCTTATAAAGCTCACTAAGTGAAAGCCATGCATGCCATGCACGTGACCTATCTTGCAAAGGCATCCGCGCCAATGCTCCCTAGACCTCATATTTTTCCTCCTCTTGTCATGCTTCAGTTCAACAGTGTTCCTAATGAATTATCTTTCTCTACTTTTCAATCCTATAATTGGCGGTAGGACTGAATAAATGACATCAAGGGTTTATCGATGCTTATCCTTTACCAAGTAATATTCTTATTTTATTGTTATTTCGATCTTCTCTTATACCTAAGTCTTCGAGAATTCTCTCCTAACAACCCTTATTTTATTATTGACATTCTTTACCTCATGGTTAAGTTATCGTCATATTGTTTAAAGTTCTAGATCATAGTTTCTGAAATTTTCTTTCGAAATCATCATCTCGACATTCTTCCCAACATTTTATGATTTTCATATTTAAAGATTTCGAATTCCAAGGATCTCGAGCTTTCAAGATCTCGAGGTCTTAATATATTGAATTTGCTCTCTTTCGAAACTCCTAAAATTCCAACTCCCAATGTCTCGAGTTTTAAAGGTTTCGTGTTGTTTAATAATGCTAATGTTTCGACATCTAATCATTCAAATTTTATTCATTCCTTGATCTTCTCTTTCGAGACCTAAGGTTTTCAAACTTCATCAATTTCGGTATTTAACGTTTCAAGGTTTAAGAATTTCGAGATGTGTTTTGAAATTACCCTTATCAATTCGTGCTCTCCAAAATGTGGTATCAATACTTAATACACTTAATCAAACCTTCTAAATTAGCATGTCATGTACTAGAACCCTAAAATTTATAGCTAACCTAAGTCCAAAGTCTACGTTCCAGTTCATACATGTCATGTTAGCATATAGCATGAAATCATTTAGGCATATAAAAGTCACAAAACATATCTTAGGCAGTCATGTAAGTCATATATGTACATATAAAATATATGCTTATTTATTGGCCGGCTTACTTACGGGACTCGGGTATTACATCCAACTTCGATCCAATAAATGGCCCGAGGCCCATTAAGGCGTGGCCCAACGGCCTGTAATACCCGAGTCCCGTGGCCAATAAATTTACATGCATACTATGTGATTATATGATTTCATATTTGGTATTTATTAATTTCGTGACTATATGATATTTAACATTATTTGGAAATTAGATATTGAGTTTGAGGAATTTTGAAATTAGGTTGTGGGGTAAGATAATTTCGAAATATGATAATTTTGAAAGTTAGGGTTTCTTTTTGGATAAAATTCGAACTTTATGATGACATAGTGCTAAGATTTATATAAATGTCGAGGTGAATATTGAAGAAGTTTGGGTGGATGTCGAGATGGTGGAGGATTGTTTTGAAATTTATAAGATATCGACATGAGACTTGTGTAGTTGTAAATCTCGAATAAAGGTTGAAATGTTAGTGTAAGTAGGATGTCGAAGTAAATTGTTTTGAAGATGCCGAGTATCTTGAACAAAATGTCGAGTGATTATGAGAGGTTTCGAGTTTTGTGAGTTGTGAAGAGGAAAATGTCGAAATACTTATGGTGTTAGTTATGAGGTTTTGTGAATGTTGAGGAAAGATATCGAAAGAAATGTCGACATGTGAGTGTAGGATTGTTTCGAGATTTTATGATAAAATATTAATATGTGGTTTATGATGGTATTAGGTAAGCGTTACAATTCTTTAGAAATTAATACCTAATAAGTATGGAAGGATAAATCCAAATTTACAAAAGCTAAAGACAAAACCTAAAGTAATTTAAGACTTAAGTAATAACAATAATTGGGAACTTTATGATAAGAACATAGAAAGAAAGAAGTCATTAGACGAGGAGAACAAGTTTGAGAGGAGGCGAAGAATAAAACTCATAATCATAAAGCAACTTGGATTAGGTAAGGTTTCTTGTTATAATTTCTATATTCTAATTAGGTTTTGGTTTATCTAAGAATTATTAAGTTGGGAAATCACGTAAGTTTATGTTAATTAGGGTTTTTTGATTGTTGGAAAGGGAAGAACATCACTTATAGTTGATATGATATTTAAAGTGTTCTTGATAGATAAAATTTTGATCGAAAGATTTTAAGGGTTTAGAATTAAATAGTGTTAGTAAGGATATCGAAATGTTTATATTAGTTGGTTCAAGTTTTATGAAAATGTCGAAGAAGATGTTGAGGAAGATTTAGAAATTTTTATGAGAATGTCGAGATTTTTGGTGTGAGGTGTTTCGACATTTTTGGGTATTATTTAATAAATGTCGAACCCCTGAATATATTAGATTGAGATCTATATTGAAAATCTCTTATAATGTCGGGATTCATTTTAGAAAATGTCGAGTGTGGGTGTAGAGTGATTTCGAGATATTTATATGAAAATGACGAGATGTGTTGTGTGAATTTTGAGACAAGATGTCGATAAGTGTCTTTAGAATTTTTAAATGTCGACATGTTATTGTTGTTTGAGGTGGATCTTGAGTAAGTGTCGACATGTTTTGAGAAGTTATAATCTCGATGGATATATATATATATATATATATATATAAATATCGACATAGGATATTGAAATTGTTATGAAATGTCGAGTGTTGTTAGGAAAATGTCGAAAGCTATCCAACAATGAATATCGAGATCTATATACATATAAATGTCAATATGATGATGATATAAAATGTCGAGATTATCATGGAATGTCGAGATCTATTGATGATTGATATCGAGGTCTATACGGAAACTTCTTTAATAATACCGAGATTCATTGTATAATCTGATAAATGTCGAAACCTTGAATAATAAAGAATGATGTCGAGATTTATATTGTGTAACTATCAAGATCATTAGTGAAAATGTCGAGATTTGTCTTAGATATATTGGTACCGAAATTCTTATATAATGCAACTCGACATTTACTTACAATGTCGACATCTATGGGTATAATTTCTAATTCAGCTCGACATCTATATCGAGATTCATCTCGAAGATATACTTTGTAATATTATATAATATGTTATATGTCGAGATTTAATTCAAAATATTATATACTATTGTAAATTTTAAAGTTTTAATTTCGAAATTATAGAAGTTAAAAATTAGGGTTTTCAAATTAAGCCAAATTCGTAGAGTTATAACTAGACTAACAAACCCTAATTTGATATGCTTTTATACTTAGGGTTCGAAGGTTAGCAACTTACAATACGATAAGCTAATAGCTAAGGATACCAGGTATGGGAATTTCACCTACAACACATAAATTGATTGATATCTGTATTGCTACGTGACTAATTGCTTCGATGAATACGTGGTATGTGAATTATCTGTTATATGCGATTGTTTGGAATAGTTATTGTCGCATTATTTATGTAGCATGATCATGTGCACGCACGAATCATATTGAGTATTTTGGGGAATGAGCGTGCATTATATTACTCGAGTGGAAAGCGAGTTATATGTAATGGAGATAGATGAGAATATAGCTACTTCTACAAAGGCACCATGACGGGGGTAAAACCGTCGAGTATATTTACCTAAATTATTTAGGTATTGGGAAGGCACGTAGTATAACTATAGTGCCAGGAAAGTATTTTGATAGAGGGGCGACCTGGTGAATGATAAGATTGGAGATAAACCCTAATTTTATCTTAGTCAGAGTGGGTCACTATCGTATTTTTATCCGTATAGGATTTGAGCTCATGATATGATGGTGCGGTTAGTAAGTAGCTATGGGCCCTGATGAGAATGAGAAACGATGAGTATGATGTGAGGATAGTATTAGAAAGCATTGGCGCGGATGCCTTTGCTATTTGGCACGTGCATACATGCATATTTTCACTTACTGAGCTTTGTAGCTCATCCCATGTTTTTATGTGTTGTAGACGTAGCGAATCCGGTACGTAAGTGTTCAGATGACGAGGCTGGTCCTTCTGGAACTTCCAGTCACTTTTGAGGGTGGTGTGTACATGGATGTGACGTGTGCGGCGGGCGTTAAGTTTAATTATGTTGTGTTTTTTGTAAAATAAGTTTGTATAATATGTAAAATTTGAACAATGTTTGTATTGTAAGATGGTTGGGTGTGGTGTGCTTTGTAAAATCGAAAAAAATTTTATCGATGTTTCATATGTAATATATTTTATCTTTTATTTAGTCACGTAAGTTAGTGTATGAAAATAGTAGTAGATGGCGGGTCGTCACACGGCCCAAGGTCCGTTAAGCCCAAAACAATTTCTCTCCTTATCAGTACACGTTGATGATACTTTTTAGGCCCGACTCTCTAGGTTCCACAATTGCATGGGAGTAATCCAAGAGTCCGGTAGTTACCTAGCCAATCCCGCAGTACCAGACCGTAACCCGATTCGAGTGCGAATTTCGACCCAGTCTTTATTCCAGAACCTTACTATAGATGACATACGTATAAACCCTTCAGCTGTGTCCCAATCAAGTGAGAGCCATGGTCTATCTCAAACTCACTAAACTCGATTCTATGATAAAACGGAGACGAGGCAAATTACCAAAATACCCTCCATGTCTCACATTTAGTTCAATACCTTGGCAAGGATTTCGTAATTTCTTGTCACCGTCCTCGTAGGACACTTATCTCGACTTGCGACATTCGTAGTCGGCGGTCTAAGCCCGGCAATCACAAATCGTCATCAAGACCGCATCTGGCCCGTTGACCCATGCAACAGCAAATCGGGTCGAGGGGAACCAGTGACAGTGGAGACTTCGAAGTCAACTCCGTCAAAGCCCCTTTCGGTCTAAGGTTCACATAGACTACTATAGTGTTGTCGTCGGTCATTGACACTCCTTGAGTAATAAGCCATATTCGATCATATGACCCGTGAGTTAGTGTCCATGAAACGAGTCAATCCCTTGATTCGATCCGTATCACAAGTCATGACCTCCGCTTCCAAGCGGGATATCAGTACACGATAGGTCATCGAAAAATAAGCTGTGGTCGTTTATCCAGCGCCCAACTGGAACCTCTCTCGTACCCATTGAGAACAGTGACTCAACTCGACCCATTTGGATTTGTTCATTTATTGCTTTACCGGATGCTAACTAAAGAACTCTTCAATCCAATAAACGAACAATGCCTTCCATTGAACACACGGAAATATCTTTTTACACAGAGGTCGAATGATAAATAATCTAATGCTCTATACAATCTAATCCTCGTATAGCATTCGAGGGCATATTCCTAACAATCTCCCACTTGCACTCAATGCCATGCGCTGCAGTATCTAATACCCATCTTTTTCGAGATTTCTAGCCAGCACTACCTGTGATAGAGGCTTGGTGAACGGGTCGGCCACGTTTTTCCGCGTTCGTAATCTTCGTAGGTGGAATCTGTAGTAGTGCTCTGTTTGGAACTTTTTCAAGACACTACTCCATCGTTGAGCGTATAGACGTAAGCTGAAGTCGATTTTTGATCGTCCACGTCAGACTGGAAATCCGAATTCGTATACCCTTCCACTTCCAATTCTCCATTACCATAGACCAGCATCATATCCTTAGTCAGTCTGAGGTACTTGAGGATAGTCATGACTGCTGTCCAATGTTCCTTACCAGGGTCAGCCTGAAACCGACTGACTACGCTCACAGCATACGCCAAGTCAGGTCCCATGCAAAGTATCGCGTACATCAAGCTACCCACTGCGGATGCACCATTCTCTTTCCGCTCCACCTCACTTTGAGGGCTCATAGCCTTGGAAAGGTGAATCCCATGTCGCATAGGCAGGAACCCTTCCTTAGAGTTGTCCATATTATATCGCTTCAGGAATTCTCTAAGTAAAGGGCCTGGGAGAGTCCTAACATACGATTCGCTCGATCTCTATAAAGGCGAATACCCAAGATGTAGGTAGCTTCTCCCAAGTTTTCATGGAGAATTCGGTCGAAAGGCACGCTTTCACCATCAAGAGCATTTCAATATCATTTCCTATCAAAAGGATGTCGTCCACGTACAGTACGAGGAAAGATATTTTGCTCCCACTTCTTTTATTGTAAATGCAAGGTTCGTCTTCGTTCTTCAAGAATTCGTGGCCCGTGACCACTTCATCGAAACGAAGATTCCAGCTTCTAGAGGCTTGTTTGAGTCCATAATGGACTTGTCCAATTTTCACACCTTGTGAGCATCTCCATATATATTTCCTCCTTGAGGTATCCATTTAGGAACGCAGTTTTCACATCCATATGCCAGATCTCATAGTCATACTGCGCAGCTGTCGCAAGCAATATTCGAATGGACTTCATCACAGCGACAGGCGAAAAGGTCTCCTCATAGTCAATTCCCTCTTTTGACTGCACCCTTTCGCCACAAGCCTAGCTTTGTATGTGTCAACCAATCCGTCAGATCCAATCTTTCTCTTGTAGATCCACTTACACCCAATGGGTCTAAAACCATCTGGGAGGTCTACTAGAGTCCAGAGTTGGTTTTAGTCCATAGAATCCATTTCGGCTTGCATAACTATAAGCCATTTCTCCGAATCTTTATCTCTGATTGCCTGGTTATAGGTAGTGGGATCGTCTCCGACGTTCCCTTCCATCGCAGCAACTTCGTGCTCGATGTGGACCATCCCATATCTCTCAGGCTGGCGAGATACTCTACCCAACCTGTGCAACTCAGGTTGTGTCTCGAACTGCTCTACGGTGTCATCTGACAGTGGAGTCTGTGAAAGCTCTTCTGACGACTCACGAAGAGTTACTTCGCAACCAGCTCCACCTTCACGAACAAACTCTTCTTCGAGAAATGGGCCTGCAGGGCTACAACGATTCTCTGATCGTCGTGGAAGTAAAATTGGTATCCCATGGAATCCTCACGATAACCGACAAAACATCATTTCACAGCCTTCGATTCCAGTTTATCTGTCTTGAGCTTTTTCACGAATGCGGGGCAACCCCAAACTCTAATTTGAATCAAGCTCGGTCTTCCTCACGTCCATATCTAATACGGAATACGATCGATAGACTTTGTAGGACATCTATTCAAAATGTGTGTCGCTGTCAACAGGGCATGACCCCACAACGATATGGACAGGTCTGTATAGCTCAGCATAGATCGAACCTTATCCAACCAAGTTCGATTTCTGCATTCGGAAACACCGTTCAACTGCGGTGTTTCGAGCGGTGTCATCTGTGAAATGATCCGTTCTCTTTCAAGAACTCGTAAAACTCGAGGCTCATGTACTCGCCGCCTCGATCTGATTGGACGGCTTTGATGCTCTTTCAAGTCCGATTTTCCACCAAGCTCGTACTCTACATTCAAAAGTATCAGACTTGTGCTTCATGAGATACACCTTGCCAAAAGAGAGTGATCATAAGTGAAGGTAATGAATAATGGAAGTTACTGCGAGCCACTACCTTGAACGGTCCGCAGACATCCGTGTGGATCAAACTGAGAAGTTCCGCGGCTCTCGCAAAAGTTCCTGTGAAGGGCGACTTGGTCATCTTTCAAGGATACAAGATTAGCAAGTCGAATAGGGATCAGTCCCAAGCGGCTTTATAATATCGGTTTTCTCGAACTCGAGAATCTTCTGTTCTCCAGCGTGACCGAGTCGAAGATGCCACAGCAGTCTCGAGTTCGACTCCAATTTTCGTTTGTTGGTGGTTGTATTCCCAGTTTTTGTTTCATCTTCGACATTTAGATTATATAATCTATTCAATAAACTTGCACTTCCGACGCAATTATTTCCAGAATAAATATCGCACATATTATTATTAAAATTGAAATCGTAACCGTTTCCGCTCAAATCGGGAATAGAAACAATATTCTTAAGCCCCTTGGGCAAAAACTAAACAATCGGAAAGCAGTAAACTATGTCTAGTAGATAAGATGAGAGTTCTTGATACAATGTGGGTCGTCGGTACACTATGTCCACTTCCTACGTTGATCATGATCTCTCGGTCCGCCAGCTTCCTACTTCGTTCCAGACCCTGGTTCAAAACAGAGATGTGAGCACGAGCTCCCGAGTCTAAGATCCACGAAGCGGAATATACTGTCATAGAACATAGTTTCTAAAACGTAAAGTTCTTTACCTGAGGCGGCTAGCTTTGGGCAATCGCGTTTCCAATGGCCAAGCCATTGCAGTGAATGCATTTGTCCGTCGGTTTGGAGCCTTTGAACACGTTCTTCATTCCTTTGCCTTTCGAAATTCGTCCTTTGGGCTTAGTGGGCTTGTCCGACTTTTTCTTTTCGACCCTTGAGGCTCAGTATTCGCGACAAGAACAACTTCCATTCCTTTCACCTTCATCATCTGAGTCTGCGACGCCGACAACTAGTTCATCAACCCAGTCAACGTTATCTCGGCCTTGTTCAGATTAAAGTTCAAAATGAACGAATTGAAGGAAGGTGAGAGCAACTAAAGTATCAGATCGTTCTGGAGCTCATTATCCATGATAAAGTCCAGTGCCTCGAGTCTTTCGATTCAATCGATCATCTTGAGACATGCTCTCCGACGTCACTACTATAGAATATTATTTTAGTTGTGCTTTGATTTAATTAGTTGTCCTTGTAATTAGGGGCGTTGATTGTATTTGTCCTTAGTTTAGGACTTGGTTTGTATTTATACCAAGTATGTTTCGTATAAACAAATGTACAAACATTGAGCTTAATAGAGAAAATTAGTCAATTGTTCCGAAAGGCTGCCAATCAAATTTCTAGAGAGAGAAACAACAAGTATTTTCTGTCACCAATCAAAATTCTCTCTAGTGTTCTTCAACAAAGTTTTTCGATCGAATCTTAATGACAATCATTCTAGTCGAATTGCTTAGGATTGAAACCTAGGAGTGATAAACTAGGACCTAACAATTGGTATCAGAGCAGATTCATTCTGTTTTGAATCAATATTGTTAGATTTCGGTCGAAAATTTAATTCTGAAACTGTTCCATGCGAAGAACAGTTTTGTCGCGAAAATTGATTTTCAATGTGATTTGCTAATTCTGTGCTTAATTGGTTTGAATGTTTATGTGCTTATTGTAGTAATATACTTTGATTGTGATTAGATTCGTAGCTGTTTGAACATCATTTTAGCAGATTGAATTTAATCTGAAAAGTTAATGTTCAAGCGAAGAACAGTTTGAACATGTTCTGAGTGTGATTAAATTCGATATGTTTTGCTTCGTAACGTGTTTAATTACTTGCAATCTCATAGTCTAATTCCTCGTATTTGCTTGAACCAGTGTTAAGTGTATTCTGTGTTTTTTTGCGAAAATTTCAATTTTTCTCGCTAGGTTCTTCGATCATGTTAATTTCTCGATCGAAAAACTCAGCGCGAAAATTTTTCTCGATCAGATACAAAGTCAGACTTACAGTCGTCTTTATCAAGTACGACTTTAGTAGAAAAAATTTCTCGAGCATTAGTAGGCGAAGATCTTTTTCGACGAAGACCAATTTTGACTAAGCATCGAAAAAATTTCGGTCAGACTTCTCAGTTTGACTAAGCGAAAATCATTCGCGTACGAGAAACTTCTCCGCACTCGAAATAAATTCGCGATCCGAATTTTTTCTCGACCGAAAGATTTTGAGCAATTTTTTTCGCTCGTAAAATTTTTCGCTGACGTACTTTCTCGTACGAGAACAGTAGTACCGACAATTTTTCACGACGAATTAATTTTTGATCAAAATTTAAAGATTGAGTCAAAATTATTCTGGAAACTGCTCTAGAATCAAACGCTACATCAAAACAACAAACGAAGATCCTACATCAACTCGAAAAAAGAAATGGATGCCTACTCAGTTGGAAACGATAATCGTCCCCTGATTCTAAAGAGAGGCGAATATACAGTCTGGAGAAGCCGATTTCTAAACTTCATAGAGCTGAAGGAATAGGCAGAAGACCTTCTCTCATCAATTGAGGAAGGTCCAGCTCAGGTCTGGGTGAATGTGCCCGGTGACAACACTACAAACCCTCCAATTCCTGCCTCTAGGCGACTGAAAGAGCCTAGGGAATATACTGCGGAGGAAAGAGTGAGAGCTAAACCTGACCTAATACCCAAAAACACTATTATGCAAGGAATCCCAAATGATATCTATCGACAAATCGATAGTATTCCAACTGCTAAGGGCATACGGGATGAACTGCGTAAGATGATGCAACGAACAAAAGTTGGTATCAAGGCCAAGAAGGCAAATATTCTCACAGCTTACAATTCATTCAGAGCTAAACTGGAGGAGTGCATACATGATCTCTACCAGAGACATCTCACTCTCTTGAATGGATGAGGAAAATCGAAATCACAAACACAAACATGGAAACCAACATCAGATTTCTTTCCTTTCTGGCCTCAAAATGGAAAAAGACATCCACTCAGATCCGACAGAATAACGACCTTGAGGAGCTGCATATCCATGGCATGTTCGACAATTTCGCATAGCACGAGGAAGATATTAGCGAGATTCAGAAGGAGCAGAAGGGCAAACTTATCGACGACTCAGTTGCCCTATCTTGGACAAGAGGAGCTCAAAATTGCGAAAAGAAAAGATCATTAAGCTTCCTACCCCCTCAGAGTCTAAAGTTGAATAAGATTCAGACATGGAGCCTAACATGAAAGCGCTGGGAAAGCAGTTGGCATTAATTGGGAAAATGATGAGCAAGCAGTACTTCAAAAAGAAGTCCTCATCATCAGCCAATCGACTTAGGACCTCAAGCACGAAGAACAAAGAACGTGCACCTGAGACTTCCGAAGTCAGGACTATCAAAGAACCGACCAAAAGCTTTAACTGCGGAAAACCTGGTCACTTTGCCAGAGAATGCACTCCCCCGAAGAAGAGAGATGCTAATTACTACTCCAGGAAGCTTCAACTCACAAAACAAAAGGAAGGTGGAGTAGCTCTAATGGCAGAACAAGACCACTGGCTCGAGGACACGTTTAGCTCAAAGGAAGAGAATCTTTCCCTAATGGCCCGCCTAGACGAACATTCTGACGCTGAAACCTCAAACACGACGGACGAAGACGGTGCACCCAAATCTTCGCAGGAGGTAGTTTCTCCTTCCACATTATTGACCATGTTAGAATCGTATAAATTAGCATACACTAACATGAAACATGAGCAGAAAAACGTTAAGGGAAGTAGATAATAAACTGGCTGAGACTCAGGGAAAGTTACTAGTCTTGAATCAGAAATTAGAAGCTCTAATGACAAAATAGAAGAGCTAACTGAGAGCTTAAAAATTAGTGAGACTAGCAACCTTCAAATTAAGAATCCTCCCAAAGAGACACATGATTTAAATGTTAAGGAATTACAAGACAGGCCAGAAAATAACTATTATTGCTTGATTAGAAATCTCAATGAGAAAGCTAATATCAATTGTAGATTAACAGAAGCGACTTCCATGATCACCCATCTAGAAGCCGAATTAGACAAATCTAATACTAAGGTTTGTGAACTTGTGAAGGACCTAAATGCCTGTAAAGCCGCCAAATTAATGGTGGAAATAACTTTGCTCTCTTCGGAGAAGAACGTAAGAAGCTGTACGCTAAATAAAGAAATTAGACAATATTCTTACGCGAAGGGGACACTCTCAACAAACTTTTTTTCTAAATCATCCCAAGGATATAGAAGTCTATAATCCCATTGAAGGCTTGGATTTCACTAGCCCTTGCGTGTTAAAGAAAAAAAAGCTTACGATATAAAATACATGGATTTAAGCGTAGACCCTCTTAGGCACTTCACTAAAGCAGACGATCCAGAGGCGTTAGAGTTATCTTAGAGAAAAGCCACACATAGGGAGATATCCTTGACGCTTGTCTGTGATTTAGTTCTACCTCATGAGCCTCAAACGGATATCGAGGAAGCTAGAAAAATACATTCTAAAAATACTCTATACAAGCCTCCTACCGTGAAGCAAATAGAGGAATTACGAGCTGCTTTAGATAAAGAGAGTGAATTTTGAAGCCGAAAAGACAAATTCCAAAAAGAGATGGAAAATGTCAAAGCTTCCTCCATCTCAAAAGCCATTTCTCACGCATCTCCTTCAAAAGATAATATCATTCTGAAAAGCGTGAAGAAAGAAAAAGCGCCTTCAAAAGATAAGAAAATTAAAAATAAACAGAAATATTCTAACTCTACTCCTGCTTTGCTTACGTCTACAGGGAGCGTAGAGCCGGCACTAGAGTCGAAGGCGAGAGTGTCTAGTCTAGAAATAGAGGAGCCCGTAGTTTTGACTGCTTGTAAGAATTTATCTTCTTCTGTAAAAATAAATAACACTCGTAGAAATAAAAGAGCTATTTGCACTCTTAAAATAATTGCTTCTACTTGCTCCTTAAGGCCTACCATATTTAGAAGTACTAATTTCGAAACAGATTTTACTTCAGTAATAAAGAACAATCATTCTCAGACAAACGCTTCTAGGATGACTCGTAGGAAACAAGATCCAGCCATAAAGAAAGCATACGGCGCTATACATGCTTGTTCTCACCTAAGGTATCCCGTTAAGATCGAATCCCCCAAACACCTTAGGAGACTTCTGAAGTCAAGACGAAAAAAGAACCGACCAAATGCTTCAACTGCGGAAAACCTGGTCACTTTCCCAGAAAATGCACTCGCCCGAAGAAGAGAGATGCTAATTACTACTCCAGGAAGCTTCAACTAAGAAAACAAAAGGAAGTTGGAGTAGCTCTTATGGCAGAAGAAGAGCACTGACACGAGGACACATCTAGCTCAGAGGAAGAGAATCTTGCCCTAATGGCCCGCCTAGAAGAACATTCTGACGCCGAAACCTCAAACACGACGGACGGAGACCGTGCATCCAAATCTTCACAAGAGGTAGTTTCTCCTTCCACATTATTGACCATGTTAGAATCGTATCAATTAGCATACACTAACATGAAACGTGAGCAGAAAAGCATTAGAGAAGTAGAGAAGCAACTAGTTGAGACTCAGGAGAAAGTTACTAGTCTTGAATCAGAACTTAGAAGCTCTAAGGACAAAATAGAATAACTAACTTAGAGCTTAAGACTTAGTTAGACTAGCAACCTTCAAATTAAGAATCCTCCAAAGAGACAAATGATTTAAAAATTAAGGAGTTAGAGGACAAGCTGGAAAATAACTATAATTGCTTTTTTAGAAATCTCAATGAGAAAGCTAATTTCAATTGTAGTTTAACCGAAGCGACTCCCAAGATCACCATCGAGAAACCGAGTTAGATAAATCTAACACTAAGGTTGGTGAACTTGTGAAGGAACTAGATGCCTGTATAGCCGCCAAATTAACGGTGGAAAATAACTTTTCTCTCTTAGGAGAAGAACGTAAGAAGTTGTACGCTAAAATAAAGGATTCCAGGTGAATTTGTGAAGGAACTAGATGTCTCTTACGTCGAAGGCCTCCGCCATAACTTGTTCAGCATAGGCCAATTTTGCGACAAAGGATTCCAGGTTTTCTTCCTTGCTGACCGGTGCAGAATATTAGATAGTCAGGACAAAGAACTCCTCCAAGAATTTCGGAAATCAAATCTTTACACTATCAACCTGACATCCGTGCGGCCTTCGGCAGCTGTTTGCCTCATTTCTCAGACTATAATTCAGAGGAACATCTTATGGCATCAATGTATGTCTCATCTCAATATCAAAGCTCTTCAACGACTATCAACGAAAAAGTTGGTTCACGGTCTACCAACTATTGTCATACAAAAAGAGCATCAGTGTTCGGCATGTCAACTAGAAAACTGAAGCGAGCATCTCATCATGTAAAACTAGTTGCCTCCACTTCACGTCCTTTAGAATTGTTACATATGAATCTATGTGGACCTATGCAGACACATAGTATTAGTGGGCGAAAGTACACATACTAGTTATCGCTGATGATTACTCCCACTACACATGGACGAAGTTCCTCCGAACTAAAGATGAGACAGGGTCCTTGATAGTTAACTTCGTGAACACTACTCAGAATTTGCTGCAATAATCCATCCAACTCATTCGAACCGACAACGGCACTAAGTTCAAGAACAAGTATCTGAGTGAATTTTATCAGAAACTTGACATTAGACAGCAATTCTCAGCCGCTAAGACTCCTCAACAGAGGGGCTGTTGAAACGAAGAACAGGACTCTAGTGGAGGCCGCCCGTACAATGCTGATCCATTCTGGCCTCCCACACTTCCTTTGGGCTGAAACAGTAAATACCGCCTGTTTCACTCAGAACAGGACGGTGGTTCACAAGCGCTTCGATAAGACTCCGTACGAAATAATGAACAAGCGGGTACCCAATATCTCATTCTTCAAGGTCTTCGGGTGCAAGTGATTTGTGGCGAACGACATAGAGCAACGCACTAAGTTCGACCCTAAAGCATTAGAAGCCGCATTCGTTAGGTATTCAATAACATCGAAGGCGTACCGAGTTTACATCAAGTCGACTCAATCAATCGAAGAAGCTATAACGTCAATTTTCACGAAGTGACATATATGGCTCATGCACACCTCAGTTCAGGACCCGTGCCAAATCTAATAGCTTCTGAATACGACAGTTCAGAACCCGTATACACTGGTGTGTCGGCACAAAACCAACAGAAGATGGCAACAACTATGGATTCAACGTCTGAAGAAGCTCTGAAACTTACGTTGGAAGACCCGGACTCTCTCTTTGAGCCCGTATATCGGCCAGAAACTGTCATCGCTACACCTTTAGTGGATTCCCCACTCACGAGGCCGACATACCAAGCTCTTCAAATGTCTCTACCTCACCCGATTCAGACTTACCACAGATCACTGAAGAGCCTACAACAGTCAATGAGGAGGTCTCATCCGAAACACACAATCCAAGTGCAGAATCTGACTTACCTCAACCTAATGAACAATCTGAAATCATTGGCAGTCTCAGTCCACAAATGGTCGATGCATGTATTTCTGCTCTACAACATGACCGAAAAAGGACTCGAGCACATCCAGTCGATCAGATTATTGGCGATCCTTCGAGAGGAGTACGGACATGTCATCAACATAGTCTCTTCAGCTGCTTCTTAAGCCAAAATGAGCCAACCAAGGTAGCCGACGCGCTTAAGGATTCGGATTGGGTTATTGCCATGCAAGATGAAATTAATCAATTCGAACGCCTTCAAGTGTGGACCGTAGTACCGTGTCCGCATGGGAAAACAATCATCAGAACAAAATGGGTACTTAAGAACAAAAAGAATGAAGATGAAGAAATGATCAGGAATATAGCGAGATTGGTTGTGAAGGTCTATAACCAACAGGAAGGAATTGACTACGACGAGACATATGCTCAAGTTGCACGAATCAAAGCCATTCGTCTCTTCCTGGCTTATGCGCTCATAAAGACTTCAAAGTCTACCAAATGGATGTTTTTCTTTGGGAACCGGTCACTAAAAATGTGAAAAGGAGAACAGAAGTACAGAGGCACAGATGGTTATAACCATGGTGCCTCAACACAAATCAAAACCACAACAGAGCACCTTGCCACAAGCGGCGCCCGTGCAACTACACAGAAACGAAACAACCACACACTCAACGACTCGTTGTGAAGGATACTACCAAGCAATTCGCCAAAGGCGTCTCATGGCCCTTAGTTGTAGCGAATGGCGATGCGGAATTGTGCTCAGGCGAACGCACAATGTATCTACAACATTGTCCACGATGTAGCCTTCAGTATGATAGAGTCTGGTTTCCAGCGCTGGTTTCGCTCCTGCCACAAGTTGTACACAAGGGAGGCAAGCATATGTTTGTGGACGAGATTTATCAGATGCCTGCCTCGCCATCGTCTCGCCGCCCAGCCCGACCCTCGCTCCCACCGCCGCATAGGCCATGTAAATCCGAGCTTCCTCCTGAGCAGCTGCAAGCATCTTCCCGAAAAGGCGCACTCAAAGTACAGGTGCGCCACCGATTGAGTTGCCCTCGGTCACAAAGCGTGCATTGTGCCGGCCGCCGCAGCGATCCACGAGTGATCTCTTGTAGGTAGTCTGCCGCTGATTGCCAGCCATAACATGAATTCATGTCGTGGAATGCGCACCGGCCCACCGAATAGAGAAGCCCATGGGACCTTGTCGCGTCTGTACCTAATAGCCTCCCTTGCCGTGTGGGTAGTGAAGCGGCCATCGCTCGAAACCTTCCACCGTATATTATCCTGCTCGTGTGGCCGCACCATAGGAAGGTCCGCAGCCATCTCCATATATTCCGTCGACGTTTCCGCAGGCCAGGACCACCTCGTCTCGCTTATGACGCGGCTGAGCCAAGAATCTATCGGAAGTCCCATCGTAATAGGTCCGCGAGGGTGCCGTTCAATGAGTGGCTCCGGGTACAGCCAAGGGTCTTGCCACAGCAGAATAGTTTCCCTATTCCCCACTTCACATGAGATAAGGGGCCGCACCAGGGACCTCAGCTTCAGCAGTTTATTCCAACCCCAAGACGCCATGGCCGACCTTCGCACATGCCAAAGAGAGGTACGGGCCAGCCGAGTTTGGAGGATCCAAGTCACCCATATCGAGCTGGAATCACGCTTGAGAAGGCGCCAAAGGTGGCAGATGAGAATGGCCCGATTATCACTCTCGATGGTTCTAAGACCAAGCCCTCCTTTATCTTTAGGTAAGCATATGTCAGCCCAAGCGACCGTAGGCCCCGCGTTCCCCCAAAGAAACCGTCTGATTCTACTCTCGAGCTCCTTGATGACGCCTTTTGGAAGGAGAAAGACTCCGGACCAATAGATATGGACAGCCATAAGGACAGACTTGATAAGTTGTACCAGCCCGGCATAGGATAGAGAGCGATGCAGCCAAGACCCTAAACGTCGGTGATACTACGGACAAGGGGCAAGCAATCCTGGTTGGTCAGTCTCGTCATGATTAGCGGAACTCCGAGGTATCAAACCGGTAGCTTACCCTCCGAGAAACCCATAACCGCCTGTATACTAGGGCTGAGGCGTTCCGCGCGTTTGGATATGAACATTTCACTCCTTGTAGGGTTAGCCCGGAGCCCGGACAGGTTAGCGAAGAGGTCAAGACCATCCTTGAGCACTCTCACGAACTCGCAATCTGCATGTGAGAATAGAAGGAGATCGTCGGCAAATGAAAGCATAAATAAGTTCGTGGTTTCGCATCGCCAGTGATAGCGAAAGGCACTATTAGAAGTGCGCTCTTTGAGGATGCCATAAAGAGCTTCCATGACAAGTGTGAAAAGGTACGGGGAGATTGGATCGCCTTGTCGTATCCCACGCTTTCCTTCGAAGAAGCCCTCGGGGCGGCCGTTAAAATTGATTGAGAATCTGGTGGTAGGAAGGCAGGCCCTTATCCAAGAGACAAACTTCGGACGGAAGTTCAGCCCCTCAAGCATAGCAAGCACGAAGTCCCATTCAACGCGGTCGTAGGCCTTCGCGAGGTCAACCTTGAAGGCTACGGTTCTGGTAGGTGGTTGCTTCGGTAACCGTGGCAGATCTCTTGAGCGAGCAGATTGTCAGATATGCTCCGGCCCGGAACAAAGGCCGTTTGAGTGGTGTGAACAAGGGTCGCCAGGCTGTCCCTCATTCTGTTGGCGAGGACCTTTGATATCACCTTGTAGAGTACGTTGCAGCAGGAGATAGGTCTATAGTCCGATGCCCTTCGTGGGAGTCACCTTTGGAGATGAGCGTGAGCAAGGTGCTGTTAAGTTCGTTAATGAGTTTCCCCGTTCGAAAACATTCTTGCACCGCATGTGTGATATCCTCGCCTATCACGTCCCAAGCCACCTTGTAAAACGCCGCCGTATAACCGTCCGGCCCATGGGCTTTGTCATCCTTGATAGCTGTGAGTGCCTCTTTGATTTCAGAAGGCATGATAGGGCGGATCATGTGGAGTGCATCCTCGGTTGAAAGTTTCCAGGGAAAAAACTGCCCAACCACTAGTTGCGTCGAGTGTGTCCGGGTCGTCTGGCCAAGGAGATTTTGGTAGAATCTTAGCAGCTCTTGGGCCACTGCCTCCTCTCCCTCGTGGACAGTTCCATCTTCACCTTCAAGGTGGAAAATCCTATTTGCTGCCCTTCTCATAGCAACTTTTTGAAGAAGAATGGCGAGCATTGATCCCCATCTTCTAACCAATGAATCTTACCAAATGGATGTTAAGACTGCCTTTCTCAATGGCTTGTTAAAAGAATAAGTCTATGTCCCTCAACCGGAAGGATTTGTTGATCAAGCACACGCCGATCACGTCTTGATTGGATAAAGCTCTTTATAAATCCACGGCTTTGCAAAAATTTTGGAGATTTAATGAAGAGCAAGTTTGAAATGAGTCACATGGGGGAAATGCAATTCTTCTTAGGGATTCAAGTCAGACAACTCGATGATGGGATTTTCATCAGTCAGACAAAATGCATTAAGGATATTCTGAAAAAGTTCCATCAAGATCAGAGCAAGCCCCTCAGCACTCCTATGTCACCAAGCTGCAAGTTGGATGCCGATCCAACTGGAAAAAAGGTCGACATCACCATTTACCGTAGCATCATTGGGTCTCTTCTATATCTCACATCAAGCCGGCCGGACATCATGTTTGCCACCTGTTTATGTGCCCGTTTAAAGCCGACCCGAAGGAATCTCACATGCTTGCGGTGAAGCGAATCTTGCGCTACCTTGAGGGCACATCTACCTTAGGATTGTGGTATCCTAAAGGTACGAATTTCAAAGTAATTGGCTACACTGACGCTGACTATGCAGGTTGCCGAATGGACAGAAAAAGCACATCCGATGGTGATCAATTTCTAGGCGAAAAGCTGGTTTGCTGGTCATCCAAACGCAGAACTACATTTCAACATCGACGGCTGAAGCAGAATATGTCGCGGCCGCCAGCTGTTGCTCGCAGAAGTTATGGATGCGGACTCAGCTTCACGATTATGGGTACAATCTAAATAATATACCCATTTATAGCGATAGCCAAATGCCATTGCGATTACAATCCTGTTCACCACTCACGCACAAAACACATAGACATACGATATCACTTTATCAAAGATCACGTAGAAAAAGGCACCATTGACATGTATTTTGTGAACATGGAATATCAACTAGCTGACATTTCACCAAGGCGTTGGATGAAAAAAAGGTTCCAATTCCTTGTCGGAAAATTAGGCACGTTCAACCTTCCGTAATTTGTGCACAATCTACGTGCTTTCACATGATCTATGCTATGTGTTTTCTATACTTAAAACTGCTATATCTTACGTGAAATATTCCATTTTTGAATAAAAATATTATAATACTAAATAATACAAAAAATACAAAAATAGTATACATATAAGTACAATATTAGGGGCATGACATATCTCTAGGATGCTCGGTCTGCGTCACGAATAGATTTCACTGGCATGAGACTGATTTGTTGCTTAAATTGGCCAGTGTAAGTCGCATTCTTGTGTCTAAAGGTCACTAGTTTGTTCCACTAGACACGAAGCCACTTTTACATAAGTGAGGATTCTGGCTTTTATTTTTCCTTTCTATGGATCTATCCTTGAGCGAGTCACACATCAATTGCTTGTCTTAACTAGTAATTCTTGGTTCATACTCGCCTTGCATTAATTCCGTAGTAAAAGATTAGAACACTTAGGAAATTCCTCACTTGGACTTACATATAGAAAATTCAATCCTTTAAATAGCCTTTAGTCATCCATTTTGAGCTTTCTCCGATATCCTTTTCTTCACTTGAAAACCCTGTGAGCCTTCAACCGAACAACTAAGTTTTCGAAGGGATGGTCAATCGAGAAAAGGAGGGCGAGAAAATGATATGACAAAGAAAAAGATGACAAAAGAAGGTGGAAAACGAACACGAGGAATGCTCAACGCACAATAAATAGTCCAAAAGAACCTGCCTTCCTAATTATTGAGATCTTCTAGAAATCATTAGAACGGTGTATGGATCTTGCTGTGAACTTCTCCTTCGATAATCTCGTACACTCGTCAGAACAGCTGGAAACAAGAGCACAACGATAATCCGGTCTTATACCGAGACAACGAGAAGAGGAGCACGGCCTTGGGTTCGAATTTCACAGCTGCGAACTTCTTCAAATCGTATTTCTGAAACCTCACTACGGAATAAGAGAAAAGGAGTGCGGTGTCGGCCCAAGAACAAACGAGAAGAACTTCGCCTTAGATAATCTCTCAGCCTCGTAGAGAAGCGGAGCTTCAGCTTGAGCAAGTGTAGAATAATCTGAAAAAGTTTAAGAATGGAAAAGAAAATGCCGGTGAAGTGGACGACGAAGAAAATGAAGAAGATCTTTAGCCCACAATTCCAAATTTATCCTTCCCTTCTAAGTTAAGAGCCAAACTAAAACACTTTACAGTCTCTATGATTCCAAATCGACGGTCTTGCGCATAGGTGAAAGATTAAAAACGTCGATCACAGGTAAATTGACTTAATATTGTTTGTGTTGACTTGACTGATATAAATATAAAAATCCCAAGGTAAAAATAATTGAGTGCTAGAGTGAACCTAGTGAGACTTGTCGGAATGGATAATTCTATTAACTTAGGACTCTTTAGTTTGACGAGGGGACTTGACGGCATATGATCTTTTCTAGTGTCGTGTGAAATTTTAGGCATGACAATGATCGTAGCAAAATAATCTGACCCCATAATATTAACATGCTTACGAAAAAAATTAATAAAAAATATTATACATATAGAAGATAAATCGCACATTCTGATATGCAAGTTAATTTGCATTTACGCTGAAATGATTAAATGTGGTTTTACTTGTTTATGCTCAACCCTCGCTCAATATTTTGAATGCATGATCAGGGGACCATGTATCTAAACGAAACTGTTTTTTTTTTTTTTGCGCATTACTTGAAAATTGATTCCATGTGCTTTACTGATTAATAAACTTTTGGTGCATCTTTTGAGGGGGAGCATTTGCAAAAGCTATGCCTTAATCTCCAAGCATTTTTTATGATCTTTCTTCAAGCTCTGCAGAAGCAATAAGAAAGCCTTCACGAATTACTCATGATTTGGAGTATACGGCATTAAATAAGATTTTGAACGGTTAAATCTTTGAATTGTTAACATGATTTATGTTTTGTGGATTTAACATTTGTTTTTTCAGAGAGGCAATGAGTCTATTTGGTAAAATTGCTTCGAAAATTAATTCCAATATGTTCGACATATGTTGCTTTAAGCATTGGAGATTTCTAAAATGTGAAGACGGAGCCATATGTCACCAACTGGAATTACAAGGAGTTATTGCATTTATTTTCCTATACAGGGGGAGCAATTATGTGGTTTACTCTTAAACTTAGGATCAATCTGAAGAACATAGAAAAACTTACAATAAAGAAACTCGGGCAAATTTGCAATTTTAATTCGCGGCTTCTCGAGCGAAAATTGATTTTGGGACCAAGTTGTAATTTTCGCCTTCATATTGACGAGCAACAGGAACCAAAAGATTCTCGATCGGAATCGTCGAGCGAAAATTAAATAGTAACCAAAACAAATTTCTCGATCGTAAGTTTTCTCGATCGTAAACGGTAATAGGCTTAAACTCACTACGTCTCGCAAAACGTCTAATCAGCCCAATTAAACGAAATCATTGTTTGCAGTCGAAAATCCCTAAATACATGCTAAAACCCTCGATCGCAAAATTCAACAGTCAAATTTTCGTGCGAAAAAACTTTTCTCTCAAAAGACGAACGTCAAAACTCTTCAAATCTTTCGATTTTTCCTCTGATTTTCGCCTTTAGAAGGTAGAATTGACTTTGTTTAGGGATTATCGTGTATTTCAACTTCATTTGCATCTGTATTGTGATATATTTCGCATGATCCTGTGTTCATTTCTCGTCTGATTCATATTCTGAGAACTCGAATGCTTGTTTGTAGTGTTTAAAGACCAGTCTGTTAGCATAATCTAGGTTAAATGCTGCACATTACGATAGTTTCGAAGCTTCTTGATCGGTTTAAGGTAGATTATTTTGATTCTCTGCGTTATTTGAGTTTGATTGAAAGTAAGACTAAATCTGGGATATCATCGTTTGAAGGTGTTGAAGAGCTTTTTCGCTCGCAAACAGTGTCAATTGAATTTCAATTGTTCTTCTGTTTGCATTGTAAAGTTTTTCGATCGCAAAATTTGTGACTTAGTCGTTAAGAAAGATAACGTAGATTGAAAAATAATTACAATCGAGAAATTGAATTTAGGATTTTATGCTAGCGAAAAGATTACTGAATGAAATAGATAATCGGTGCAAAATAAGTTTCGACCGCAAAACTTACAATCGGAAACAGTAATTTCGATTTCAATTTCATTCTCGGTCGAGAATTTTGGCGGAGATAAAACTAATTTTTCGACGATAAGATTTCTTGATCGCAAACATGCACAGTGATGATTTTTATCGATCGAAACTTTCTCGGCGAGTCACCATGTTTCTCACTGTCAATTTTCGATCGTAAAATTCCATAGCGAAAAACTGTTTTAAAGTCGAAATATTTTCGCTCGATAACTTTCACTGCGAAAAATTTTATTCATGCGCGAAAAATTTCTCGACCGTAAATTTACTCAGAAATCTCATTTCTCGATTGTAAATTTACACGAAAATGTTTCTCGATCATAAAATTTCTCGGCTACAGTATCGTACCTTAAGTTCAAAAAGTTAGAAAATTTTCTAAGTCCTTTTCACTGTAGCTTTCAATAGGGAATAAAATTTTTCTCAATCGCAAATTAAATCGGAGAATTATATTTAAAATTTGCACTAAGGCAATTCAATTGAGAACTTCAATTCTCGCGCGATAAAAAGCACGGAGTGAACAGTGCTTAAAACACTTAGAAAAATTTCGGCTGAACCTCTATGAGACTAACATATACTTATGTCAAAATAAATTATCTATTCAAAATTAACTTTGTATGATCTTTCTGCAAATTTCGTATTATCAGTTACGCATATTTTCAAACATGTTTATGACTTAATACATCATTCTGGTTTGATGAATTCGACTTTCGACTCAATTTAAATCTAGCTAATAACTTACATTTGTATTTCAGATGGATCACTATCCTGCCTACAACCACATATACGACAAAATTCTATACCTCAAGGTGCAGGACACCAACTTTCAACTCGACCTGACTACCTTCAGGTGTCCGGACGAGATAATCGTGTCCATTTTGTAAGGCCATCCTCTTTGGAACGCACTGACGATGACGGCGTCAGTACCGATGGTTTATCTCCAACAATTTGGTGAAGAATTCAGAGTCATATGGTTGAGGGCAGCTACAGATTCACCACAATAGTCGGGACAAGACACGTCTAGTTCAGCAAAGATGATCTTGGTATCGTTCTTGACCTGCCACCTCTCACCAAGCTTGCTCAAGTTCAGAGCAATGGCACCCCTCATGGAAGACACTTTTGGGATAATCAATAAGCGTCTGTCACCAAAGCGCGCAGGGTTCGACAAAGGGAACCGCAACATTCTCCGAAATTTCACGGATAGCATTCTCCCGCAACTACGACTTCACGCAGCTGATCTGGAACGATTTAGCTGAGCAGATCAGACAAAAGGAGAACAAGCGATCAAAGAATGTTCCCTATGCCCGGTGGTTCAATGTGATCATTGCCAACCTCATGGAGCTCCACGACAATATTCCACGACTGCCTCCAGGAGGGAACTATCAACCACCGCGACTCAAATCTTCCACAACCCCAAGCTTACGGATCTGATACAACCATCGATGCCGATGCCGTTTGTGCTTCTTCGTCTTGCCGACCCCACGGGCGACGAATACAGAGATACTGTCGGGAACATCATCTCACTGAGCAGATGATACGAGGGCCCCCGACAGATTTCGCAGTTAGCCCTCAACAACACTCAAGCCCTGAGCACACGATGATTGATACAGTGGCCCACGAGCTAGAGCGGAGCTTCCAACACAGAACATACAAATACCTGATGTAGATGCCACGTTGATCGATGCTGTGGCAGCGGAGTTCGAACAAGAGGCTCCAGCAGAAACACTCCAAGTGGAACTGCCCGTCCATGTTGGCGTGCTCGAAGAGCCCATTGAGGAAGTTAATCAACAAGTAGCACAGCCCGAGGCAGAAATGGGGAAAATCTCACTTCTACAGGTGACGAAACAGGCTCGTGAGGATGTTGAGCGTGAACCTTCTCCTCACACAGCCACCTCATCAGACACGGAGTCCGATGAGGAGATCAGATTGATAGGACGGTCTCCCAGAAGACTAAGCATACAACTCGAGTCCCTCTTCACCACCGTCACCACCACATCGGACACCGCGCCGATCATCTCCAAGATTCGACTCAAAGATTGGGTTGAAGTCTCGAACAGTCACAACCTCAAGTGACTTCGAGCCAACCTGAGGAGCAGGTGTTAGCTGAAGGGTTGTCAACAGGCGACATCAGTCGACCTGGTCCATCTACGACGGAGGCGCCTGTCCAGTTCGTGACCGAAGACCGACTTCAGGCCGCTCGCTTCGAGGCATTAAAGTCCTTTGAAGATAAAATCCTGGAGAGCATGTGCACAGCAATCGAGACGTCCTGCCAAGATCGTGGGAAAGCACCCGTCCCGGAGCCGTCTTCCTCAATACTTATCCTCACACCCTCTAAACCCACACAGCCCTTCCCAATTGCCACGTCCATCCTCACCCACAACCTAATCAACCTCGCAACAGTACCTGTTAGGTCCTCGATTATCAACTGCTGTGATCCTAGACTCAAATCCTAAGGAATTCGATTAGAATTGTATGAAATTAATTTCGATCGAAAACCTCCAATGAAGAACACGAGAGAGAATTCGAGTAGTGAGAGAATGATTCTGAGTTTCTCTCTAGAATTGGATTTGGCAGCCTTTCGGATCAATTGACTAATTTTCTCTATTAAGCTCAATGTTTACAAGTCTATTTATACCAAACACACTTGGTATAAGTAACAAGTCCTAAACTAAGGACAAATACATATAACACCTAAATCTACGAAGACAACTAATAAATCAAAGCACAATTACAAATCGTATTCTACAATACCTATCAGCGACTCCACCCCATCTTAGTCGCCCGCCTACTAGAGCCGACCACTCGAACGCTCAAGGTCATCAGGAAGAACATAGAGCAGAGGTTGGAGGAAATCAACCGAGAGACAATGCTGAGGATCCATCGGTTCGTGAGAGAACAACCGCTCCTGATGGAATTACTAGATGACATCAAGGAGCGCTTGAAGCTTAGGGAAACGCTCAGGAATTTCGAGCATGCGCTGGGTTTGCGCAGGTCGTACTACGCCCAATGAAGACAAACAGCGCGGAAGGACAATAAAGCACAAAGGGGGAGATTGTAGAATACGATTTGTATTTGTGCCTTGATTTATTAGTTGTCTTCGTAGATTGGGGCGTTATATGTATTTGTCCTTAGTTTAGGACTTACTTGTTATTTATACCAAATTTGTTTGGTATAAATGGACTTGTAAACTAGGGCTTAATAGAGAAAATTAGTCAATTTGTGACATCCGGGGCCGAAGAGGGCGGGGAGTGATCGCCGGTGCAGAGAGGTGCACGGACAAGGAGCGGATCCTGGCAGGCTTCTAGGCGAAGGGGACATGAACGAACCGATCCGACACCAGAATGAGAGGGGATCCTGAGACTGGCAACGTATGGGCGTGTCAGGCTAAGAACCTATAAGAGAATGATAGTACTACTCATATCACCAAGGCCGACCTACCTTTTCGGGAGTCCATCCGAAAGAACTCCAAAGTTAAGCGTGCTTGACTTGAAGCATCTTGGGATGGGTGATCCCCTGGGAAGTTTTCCCAGGGTGCGTGTGAGCGAGGACGAAGCATGCTGAAAGGTTAAATGGTGATATAGTGGGCCCAGACTATCAGAGAGTGTGGTGGGCCAACCCAAGTCCGGTAGGGACGGATGCTACAGTGGACACTCGGTATGGGACGGGTTGTTACAGGTGGTATCAGAGCACAACCTCTCACAGTACGGTGCTGGTTCGGGTCCTCGTAAATAGTAGGGCCAATAAATTTGCATGAATATTGACTGGAATTATGTGCTTTTCGTGCGTAAATTCGTGCTTACGTGACTTACGAGAAATTTCGTGTGGAAATTTCGCGCCTAGGTGATCATCTGAAATTGGTACAATCAATTTATACCAATGACACATAATTAATTTAGGAATTTCGAATATACGTAAGGATGGGTTAAGGTAATAATATTAGTGAGATCCAATGAGGCTAAAATTGTAGGTGGGATGGAACTTTAAACTTAGGCCCAAGATGATGTACAAGATGGTCCAAGTTGGTGAGGAGCTTCATAAATAATAAAGGCTAGAATTAAAAGGCCCAAGTAGAATCCTAATCATGGCCCAAATCATCCAACAAAAATATCCTGTAGACAAGGCTCTTTGAAAAGAGGAGAAGTCACGTTGTTTTTAAGTCCCATCACCATGCTTAATAGCCAAAGAAACATTCAGCTAAACCTTTCCAAGTCACAAAAACCCCATTTGAAAAAAACCATCGAGGCATAATAGAGAGGAGAAAGGAAAGAAGAAGACGAACCCACAATCAAGGTTTGAGAAGGTATAAACGCAAATCTCCTACTGTAGTTTAACAAATAATTACAAATCTTAGCACTAAAGGTTACATAAATGTTTCGGACTAGTTCAGATTTAATCTCTTTGGTTTTGATAGTATTAGAACTCTTATATCATGATTAAGGAATTTCGATGCTCAAAAGAATTCCATGAGGGTAGGATTTCACATGTTTAGTGGCGAGAGTTTCATGAGTGGGGATTTTGGAGTTTTGATCAATCAAGAGGGTTCGTGAAATGCTAAAAATTTCACGAATTGAACTAAGTGCGAATTAGTAAGAACTTAAGGTGTTTTGCGAATTCAACCGTTTTAATTGCATGGATTCGTGATCTAAGAGTTTCACGAACTCTAAATGGTTCGCGAACCCTAATATGGCTTCGCAAAATAGAGTAATTAGCCAAGAGAGTAAGCCGCAAATTGGTGTCTTGCGGGTTTACATGCCGCGAATTAGCGAGTTCGTAAACCTTAAGAATGGCGAATCTATACTAGATCTAAGAGTTCGCGAAATGACCTTAAGGGGAGTTTTGCGAACTCAAACCCTTTTTGCGAACCGAAGTTTGGCAAATCCAACATTTGCGGACTCGATTACATCTGGCGAACAAACCCATTGGCGAACCGAACCTAATTGGTGAATCGAGTTTTGCGAGTCCAAGTTTTGCGAACCACCTTAGAGACTTAGGACGTTTTGCGAATTGACTGAGGCCTTAGATCAATTCTCGAACCATAATTAAGAAGGTTTCGGGAGTAGGGAGCATTTGGCGAATCTGCGGTTAAGGTGCACTTTGCGAACCAGCTTTGGCGAACTGAGATTCGCGAATCCAAGCCAAGTTGGCGGGCGGCATTTTGCGGTCCATTCCAATCCACGAATTCATATTTCAAGGGCCGAGTAAATTTGGCGAATCATGAGCTTCACGAATTCATGTGAGCCGTGATTTTGCGAATTCATCATAAAGTATGGATATAATATTAATATCATGTAGTTTGGCGAATTGTGTATGATGTTAATTCACAAATTGTGAGTGGTAGAGAATTTTGCGAATTGTGATAGTGGGAACTTTACGTATTATGATGAGTTGACATCAATAATTATATATATGGATTTAGGTGAATGGAAATCTGAATGGCAAATTTCATGTGCATATGGGAAGTCCACTTTGCCTAACAAAATAGAATAACATTATGTTACATAGGACTTCATAAAGGAATAAATAATAATATAGGCACATAGACTTCACGATTCATAGATAAGAACTCAAGAACCCAATTAAGTCACGTAACTAGTAAAATAAATTTCACGAATTTAAGTTACACGGGCTGAGAGGGTTGCGAACCCTAAGTCACGGATTCTTAGCAAAATAAAACTTCATGAAACCATGAATATTTCGCGAATCAATGGTTGGGAAAAAAATTCGAAAAGTAAGAATAAAATAATAATAATATGTAGACTTAGCGAACTCCTTATAAAAATATTTTATTTATCTAATATTATTCTACATCTGATATTTCAGCACTTAAAGGAATACGAGAATTTAGATAATATACTGATGTTGTGATTTTATTACTTACAAGGTTTGGACTTAGGAAATCTGCCGGACAGTAGCTATTGTCGACGGACGACAGGTAAGTGGAAATCCAACTACACACATAGCATATGTGTATGTGCTTAAGTTCATGTGATTACGTGATAAGGTGCTTACGTGTTTACGTGAACTTGTATGATATGGTTGCATGCTTTCGGTAAGCGTTATGGCGTTAATGCATTATGCATATGCACGAGCATGCACGGCACAGTGGGGGTAATGAAATGATGAGCGTGCATGATTATGTCGCAAATAGCGAAAATTAAATGCGAGGTGGGCGAGGATATTATTAGTTAAGTTAAGTGGCGGCTTCTGGGGCACCGGGACGGCGTTGATGCGCCGTCGGCGACGTTGATGCGTCGCCAGTATATGAACGACGT